>JAWQUT010000333.1:180385-191300 GCA_033807755.1 Ellobium chinense
TCTCAAAGTTCCCTCCCAATACCATATGGACTCTGTGAAGTAGCCAGTCTATCTTGTTCTCACGACCGTCCGATGATGCTGTTTGTTGTGGCTTTATTGAAAAGTCATTGATTTTAAAATGTTTGCTCATTATTTATTTTGCATTCAATTGAGAAGACAGTCATTACCACTCCAACATGACGGACAACCATTTTATGAAATACGATTATGATGATTATCCCCGTTTTATCAGAACATCAGAGTTCATAAAATTTTAACTGGGTTATATGAGATCATTCTTTTATTTTATACAAAAGTGACGATCATCCCTATTTATATATGAGGGATCAACCCATGCTTTAAACTGTCTTTCATCGTCAGTGCATGGCGGTATACCTTTCTCTGTTTTGTTTTGCATGCATTATACGCGTGAATATGAACGAATCTCTTCTGACAAAGTCATTTAATGTAATTTGAAGTCGTGAGGGATGTGGCATGTTAGCAATACTCTAGTGCTAATTTCAGAGACGACAAGCCTTAGTTAATAAACATTTATGTCATTTATACAAAAAGATCCGATTAGCGAAGTCATACTATCTCCGCATAGAGAAAATTGTGAAATAAAACTGAGCAATCACCAAGAACCTTGAATACTTTTATTTATTTATTTAGTTATTTTTTGTAATTGATAGCTTCTAAACATTCATGATTTCTAGATTCTAGACATTCCGAATACAGTATCTATATTTTAGACATTTCTTTCTAGATTCTAAATATTTTCAATCGTGATTTCTAGGCATTATAATTTTAAAAAAATTCCAGATACCTTTGATGTATCGATTCTAGATATTCTCAATTTCTGGATTGAAGCTATTCCCAGTTTCTAAATTCTAGACACTTTAAATTTTTTTATTCACGCTTTAATAAAATTTACAAACTTTACAGAATTTTTTTGATTGTATGGGTTCTGTCTTCACAAGAGAATCATTGTACAGAATGTATCCTTATTTGCTTTGGTTTTTTTTTTCATGTCTAACCTTTATTATGCTACATATTGACAATGATAAAATACACAGTGGTACAAATACACATCAAGTTACATATATTAATGAAACCTGAACATAGTAACAAAAAAGACATTCAAATGATTATGGTGAAAGGTGAATGGATTAAAAACTCTATTCTGGGAAATCAAATTTCCATCTGACATCAAACCATCAAATTTGTTCTCTCTAACATGACACTCTAAGCTAAAATCGTAAACTGCAAGGTTTTAAAAATAAAATTGCTTCTATTTGAATAATTAAGATCAGCTAAACAATGCCTTTGTCTTTCCGCCCCTAGTCTAGTCCTTCCTCGGTGTAAGCTCTGTTCTGAATATTCAGCTTTCCTCGACGTCATAACTTTGTTATGCAAACAAAATTTGTACAATTTATACACAATCACATTTTTTGGCGTTACCAGATCTTATTTTTGCCTCTGTTGCTTTTTATTTGTCAGTGTGAAACAGTGTGAAATCATAACGCGAAGAGCATGCATTTTTTACTATTACTTTATTGTTGTTACACTCAAAAGAAGGGATTGCCCGCATCACACAGACACACACACAGACACACACACACACACACACACACACACACACACACACACACACACACACACACACTCTGAGTCGAAAACTGGTTGTTTTGTGCATGCAGCAGCAATATTCGAGTTCGTGATTCGTGTATTTACGTCACATAATGACTGTGTACTTAGGCTGCAATATCAAAGCAGCGGCCAATAATCTTACAACAAGGGTGGATCAACATTTCACACGAGAAGGGCAAGAAAGCAGAATGCGGATATTTTATCGCGGCAAACACAGTTGGGCAGAACTGAGATAATATGAACGCAGTTCGTGAACTTATGTTCAGTTCTCGTGAACTTGATCTAAGCTTAACAACTGTTTTGGACGAACTGATCTGAATCTGAACTGTAGATATTTTAGATGCTTGATCTGAACCTTAATTTTTCTACCTAAATTTTAGTTCAGTTCACAACTACCTCGAAAATCAGAACCGAATGGCAATTTCAGAACCCAGCAGAAACTAATCTGATCTGAAAACTACTTAGTTTTCATAGAATTCAACTAAACTTGATCATAGGGTTATTTTTTTTTCTGTGAACTGTGGCTGTATGCATAATTCTTACGTAGTTAACGCATTGCGGTAACCACGGGAAACTCCTAAAACATTAATAGTGTTCAGTGTGGTTAACACAATACGTTTAACTAATGCGTGAATTATGCATACCACTACTGAACTTGATCTGAGCTGACTGTTTTTTGGTGAACTTGCCCAACCCGGTGGGAAACACATGCAACAAACCACTAACGATCTTATGTGTCACATAAGACACTCGAAAGCAAAGACAATAATACAGAAATGAAATAAATCCACCCATTCTGCAAACCCTTCTGCCTTGCCAAATGGATCTCTGCCTTCAAACCAGACCCACGTTTTTCAAAAAGCTCTTTCCTTTTGCAGTGCATTCTTTGAAATTATGGGCGCAGTGGCCTTTTATTTTTTTTTCGCTCGGCTCACACCCTGTTGCACTCACTGTCACATACTTGAGTCGGTCACTCACTTTACTTAGTGTGATTTCATATAAAACCACATGTTGCATTGTCAGATGTGGTTAATAGCTTTGGTGCATATGAGTTTATAGAGCGCTCACGTGTTTGTACTCACGCTGACATTGTCGTGTGAGTCCGAGCTGTGGACGGTGTGAGCGAGTGGATGTTTGTTTTAAGGGTGTGCGAATATGTCTTTGATTCTGTTTTAAAGGGCTGCTGCATTAATTTACAGTCGACCCCGCATAATCCCAATCTGTTCCGGTTAACCGCAAGTTCCGGTTCATCGTAACATTTTCAGACAACATTATATTTTCTTGTTTGTGTTTTTTTTTTAAACAAGTAATCAGATTATTGCATCATCTTTTTTATTCACAACTCACTCTATAAGCCCTAGGAGTTGCGATTAGGTGGAACCGACTCTAATAGCCTGGCGTCAGTGACATTTGAAGTCCGAAGTGTGGACGGTTGAACAAGTGGATGTTTATGTTAAAGGGTGTGCAATATGTCTTTGACTTGTTGGAAGGCATTAATAGCGGGACGCAAGGTGAGGATAAATAGGGTAACCCTTAACGACAAAAATTCGCAAGGTTCAGCAGTCAACGGTTCCTTGTGACACAGAATAGCAAAGGTTGCATGGCTCCAAGATTGCTTTCTTCGATAAGTCCAGGAGTGTATTTAATTTTAAACATTTCTTAATCAGTCCCATGGCAACAGGAGCCGAGACAATTTTTTGCTCCATGTAGCTTGTCACATCACATGGCTACTCTTGCCAAGCGTTATTGTGGGTTTCCTTTAAGTTTAGGTTGGCTGTTAAGAAATAGTAGGATCCAAGAATTAGCTAGTCTAGTTAGCACTGTTGCTTTATAGCGGTCTGTTGATTCTCTGTATTCAGCAACAATAAATACTACTATAATATGTTAGTGGCACATTTTCGTGAAATTAACTCCCTTGAGTCCGCTGGGTAACTCACTCGAGATACTCAGCCCCCATTTCACGTTTTCCATTCTATTCCATTGTATCTTCACATCAAAACAGCAAATGTTTCCACATTCCGTGTGACAAAATTCAGCCTCAGGATTCCCAGAGGTCCTTAGCCTCATCATGGGGAAATTTTGTACCCCACACATGGCGGAGAAAGACAAATGAAGCCTTTGAAATAGGTGGGCGCAAAGAGCGGTACACGCAATTACCGGCTGGTGTCGACAACTTGCGCTTGGGATATCTGGTTCTTTGCCACTGTTAATTTCAAGATATTACCGACGTAATGATTTTATTCGCATCAATTTGAAAGTGCTAGGCTTTTTTTTTTATATCACAAAAAAAAACAAAAAAAAACAACGTTTTAGCACAAGCACAGACCTGCTGTTAGTATGTTCACAATAATCATTCTCAGGTTTACAAAAATAAATAGCAAAAAAACGGCCAAATGACCTTTTGCCAAGAGAATGGTTAGAATTTTCTTTCTTTGCATTTGAGGAAAATGACCCATTTCGTCATTTTGTCATTTTGTCATTGTCATTGTCATTGTCATTGTCATTGGCGAAGTTACTAAGACACTGGCAAATTATTTGGTTCCGACGGCGCGACGTTGTCGCTTACATAATGTTCTGTAGAATGATGTTTTTTTTTTCAAGGTTAGGTTCAGAACAATTACAGCAGTTTTGATATTTTGAGGTCCTTTGCTTCATGGCTATATAAATACGAATTCAAACCTTACAATTCCCCTCTTGTCATATGCCCGGCATCCAATGATGTAAATGATCTATGTCAGGCAAAGAAAAATGAAAGCGATAATTTTATATCACAGCTGTCAGTCAGATCCTCGAGATTTTCAGTGTTTGATTTCGGATGTCTCCATTGCCTGATTTAGGCATGCGCTAAATAAGCCAAAGGCCTCCGAAAAATCAAGGGCTTTACAAACTTTCGGTTTTTTTGTTTATTTTGTTTTTATTTTTGAAAAAAATGATTCTTATAAAAATAAATTGTATTTGTCACTTCAAATAGTTCGCCAAGAAATAATTATAATAATTTTTTTTTTGTATGTGGTTACCAAAGCTCTTGCTTTTGTTTTGGTACACAGAAATCTGTCTTACTGAGATATTTTGGTGTAAATCTTTAACAAAGGATCTCCAAACTTACATTATTTAAGGCCTCACTAAGTCTAATTCCAATACTGGTTGTCTTTCAGAAATTATGGTCTCAACAAACCCGGAAATAAGAGATGCATCAGTCAGAAAAAGTCAGTGTTGCAAATTGCCACCGTCAAGTATATTCATCGCTTTGAAACATTTGCGGTTCTTCTTTACTATCTGGTTTAGAAGTGCATTCGATTATGCCGCTTTTGAGCATTTCTGATAACAGTTCAGAAATGTTTTAAATATTTGATCGTACTAGGATAAGTAAGTCCATGCCATATCCGACAGTATTAGCTGAGTAAGTCCATTATGAAGAACCCGAAATTAACGAAAACTCCCCTCTGAATAAAGAAAAGAAAAGGAAGCTGAAATATTTTGATCACGTATAAAGACATTGATTTCATCCTTGAAGACCAAAGCAAACCCTTTAGTTGGCAGGAGAAGACTTAGAAGGCAGTGGAGAAAAGATATCAGGGACTTTATAAAGATGGAGTTCCGGGATGCAGGACAACTGGCAGCAAACCGGAGGGGGAGGGGCTTTTCGAGAGATTTTAAGGTTACTATACTCTGCATGAAGAGTTGGCTAAGTAACACAAGAATCTTAAGTCCTTATAGGTACCAGTGTGAAGAATGGTTAATTTCTGAAATTTTCGGGTCTTTACTAAATTGTTCCTTGCATTCCCCCTGTCCGTTTATCCTCCTTCGCCCACAAGCAGTCTCAACTGCCCACTCTCGCGATGGTGGACTAAAGGAAGTCTGTTCGATCTACCATAACATTTCATCATCCTCTTCTCTTCCTCCCGTCGTCTCTGTATCCGGTACGTTATCAATACCTTCCGCCTCCATCAAACCATCTCCGCCTCCCACTTCCTCTCATCCGCCCTCGTACAGGCAGACAAAAGAACCGGTCTCAGAATCAAACCAAAACATCTTTACTAAGACCGTGGGCAAAAGATTGCGTCATTTCGCCCTCTCTCTCACTCTAGTTTCAAGAGCACCTCCCAGGTAGGCTATCATCTTCTACCTGGAAAAAATAAGGCCATAACTCAAAATCTATCACGGCGATGGAGGTACGACAGTCATTCATGAACAGGATGAAAAGCCCATACGGGTGTAGACATTAGATCTAAGCCGAAGACTTGAGTAAGTAAGTTCCGGTTGCCAGACTTTCTCTTCCAAGCAGGAACCAAACCGCATATGAAAAGGAACCAAAACATAGCCAAGTCATGTGCAGAAAGGACCGACTGGGGTCCATCTTTGATCTAAAACAAGAGATTTACAACGAATTGTACTTGATATACGTGGATACTATAATTGTCATAAATCCGTCCACAAATTGTAAAGCATGATAAGAAACAATTATTAAATAGATGCAATTTTTGTTCTTTGATTCATATTCATCAGCTCAATTATAACAGAAATATTGTCACTTCAAAAACCTTACAGTTTGACAGAGATGTATTTAAGTGCTTTCTGTAGGGGAAATGAGTCAGTTTTGAGCTAAAGTCCATTGAAACCAATTTAAAAAAAAAAAGAAAAATGAGCCAAGAGCCAGTTAGTTACTTGAAAGCCAGGGATTTTTAAAAACGAAATCTGGTATTTGGCTCCGAAAGAGCCAAATCTGGCAACCTGTGACTAGCGGCGCAGTGCTGTCCCCTCTTGTGGCAGATCCCAAAGAGAGCTGTGCCATTGCTCTTCGGGGCGCCACACACGCCGAATCTCAAGTACCCTGGGTGGAACAAAGGGAAAACTGGCGAATGCCTGCCCCTCTGCCAAGTGGCTGCTGAGTTCTGTTGGCTTCAGGGGCTGTTCTTTGCGGGCTCACTTGGATGGAGTCCTTCTCGCTCAAAAGAGACCTGCCCTATGTGAGAAGGGGTATGAGAAGAACCGCCTAACTACATGAGATAAGTGGGAGAGAGAGAGAGAGAGAGAGAGATAGAGAGAGAGAGAGAGAGAGAGAGAGAGAGAGAGAGGGAGGGAGGGAAGGAGAAAGAAAAGATTCACCACGCAATCTTCAATTCAAAAGGCAACCAGAAAGTGATTTTTTTTTTAGCTCTTCGGGCATGCATGTTCTAGGCCTATCTCCAGGTGTTGTTTGGCCAAAAGAGAAGAGTGAACGGGGAAAGAGAGTTGGCAGGGAAGGGGGAAGGGGGAGGGTGTGAGAGGGAGAAAAATGTCATGATTCGATCGTAATATTTGCTCGCTAGTTTTGTTCTCACTATAACTAATTCTACCAGTATATATGCTAGCTGTCACTCAGAGATATATCGACAAGAAGGGAGAGAGAGAGAGAGAGAAGGAGAAAGAGAGAAGGAAAGATAGCCAGGAAGTTGGCCTGCATTCTTGAGATGAGAAACGCCTTGCATAAGCTTTCACTGTTTTGGGATTTTCTTTTATATTTATTATAATCGATGGCAGCTTTCGACAGGCCCACCCATGGTATCATAATGTCTATAGTATGTTGGTTGAAATCGCATCCTTAGGGTCTACATCAACACTGAAGAGGTTTCTTCTTCCCCCCCCCCTCCCTGCACCTCCCCCTGCCCCTCACATATCATTCCTTTTCGAAAAATGCTGACTTTCAGTAGTGCAAAGCCAGGCGAAATAATGCACTCGATTTTGGGTTGTTTTGGACATAGCCTAGAAATCCACCCCCACCCAGTGGCGTTGACATGAACGGTGCATGGGAAGAGAGGGAGGGTATACTTGTACAATATGATGATTATGAAAGGCAACTGAATCTCATTTTTGTGTATGTGTGTGTGGGGGAGGAGAGGGGAGGGGGAGAAGAAGATTTGCATCCGGGGACATACGCTCTCAGATCCGAGCTACGCTGCTACCCGAAGGCTCTCTCTGACAAACTGAGATTTCTTCACATCAAAGCCAAACAGGACTTCTTTCTTTCACAGCACTTTACTTTCTTTTGTTGTGAGGCCTGGTGATTGTAAGATAGCTCTGGTTATAGAAGATGTGTATGGTTTTAATGCAGTGTGTGGTTTGAAGATCCTAACCCACTTTCAAGTCTGATCCTTCGCAGCTTCCCTCGGGCGGAGAAGGGGATTCCCCCTCCCTGCTATCGCAAAAGTTCCAGATGTGGTCGCCTTCACCCCTTTTAGCTAAGGATGAAAGGTCCCTAATTTTGTGGAGATATCAGTCCTAGAGATTCCACGAGTGAGCAAAGACGAGTATTAAGAATGTATGGCATAGGGTTGGCCTCTACTGTTCATCAATGGGCCTATAGGTTGCAGGAGCTAGATTGTAAAAGCCCTCTTGAGCCATTTAATACAATTTTCTCCTCGAACCACAGGAACATTCCGAAATGGCCAGGGCGAGTCCGCAGGTCTGATGCCATCACTGTGCTCAAATTATATAATGTTTACAAAGGGGGTCTTTCATTTAGATTTTTCACAGTTTTAATTTTGATGAAAAGGGATTAAAAATTTGGCCTTCTTTTGCAGATTTACAGGCCCGCACAAATGAAATCCGCTGAAGCCGTTGGGAAACACTGCAGCATTTATTTTTTTACAAATTCAGGACTAAACTTCACCACTTTTGCTGTGTGGTTTCATGTTATACGATTATTCCTACACGATCTGTCCAAAGGATGGATTTTATACTCTGCTAGTATCGACTCGGATTGTCCAATGTTTTTTTTTGTTTGACCACTAACCTGCAATTTGTAGAGCATCTTATCTCAACCTCAAACGTCGCCTTCAAATCTTCGGACACAATTATGTATTTCATCAGCCATGGATAGATCAGGCATGGATTTTAAATATGATTCATCCCCATTCTTTCTGTTTCTTTCAATTTTCCTTTCCTTCTTATCCATTGCTATCCATATCCCCAAACTGAGTCGACCTATCAAGACGGTAGAACTGAGAGTGTAGCCTCACCTACACCTACCTTCGTTTTTATTTCTGTGCGTCTCTGTATTTCTCAGAGTTGGGCTCTGTGCCTGATGAACTTGCTGGTTGTGACCCGTAACTTTAGATCTAGGGCCTTATGTACACAATGATGTGTAATTTTGGACGCTGGTTGTATTTGCCGGAAACTCCCAAATCTAAATGATGTTTTCCATAGTTACCGTTAGAACGCAACGTTAGGGAGCAATGTGCATGCGGGCCACCATTCCTAAACAGCACATATTATGAGTGGAGGTGGGAAGGGAACCCATGGTTTCGTAAGTTCATGGTGCAGATTAACGTTGGCAGATTAAGTGGAATATAAAGGTTTCCAAACAATGATGATTGATTCATGTATTATTTTGAGAGGTACTGCGCGGTCCTCATCGTCTGAATTGCGACTCGAAGCAGTCATTGGCGTAGTGAGAGTTTAGTGACCGGGTTATGGTATGTATAATATTGTGTGCCCGAGAGGGATATAAGGATTCAACACAGGTGTTTAGTGCTTGGTTTCATTGGTAAAGTAGCTGGTTCCCTACTTCAGCATACACCACAACATAACTGCATACAATAATAATAATAATAATAATAATAATAATAATAATAAGAATGCATTTATAAAGCTCTCATTCCAAAACAGGCTCTGAGCTTTTTACAGAGAAAAAAGGAACGAATATTATTTGTGCTAAATCAACGAGTCTAATATGTATGCAAGCCAAATGCTACCGGAAAATTACAGTCCATGGTATGTATAAAATTAAACTGTTGGTGTGAAGGTATAAAACTACTCATTATTCTCTTTCTTTTGTCACCTAACGCCCCGAGGCAGTTTGTGATGCATTCTACCAATGAAATCGCAAACGGTGCTTGTCCACATAAAGATATTTAGTCAGAAGGTTGTAAACAAATCCTTCTCGAAGAAAAACAAAAAGTCCTGTCATACCCGCTTCTTCTGAAGTATCATGTCGAGTGGCGGTAGGCGATCATGGGTCTCGGGTGTTGTTTTTTTTTTGCTCTTCTGTCCATCTCAGCATTTCTCCAGGATTCTATGCTTCCATTCGGCAAGTTGCCCATTCAGTCAATATTTTCTTTCTTTGTCTTCCTCTATTTTGTTTACCTTTAGTTTTCCAGTCGTTACCAAATTACCTCCAGCTGTTATCTCCTCATTACATGTCCTTAAACTTTTGTTCGTCTTCTCTTCACTGTTGTCAGTAATTTCTTGTCATGTTTTGCTTCCTTTGGGGATCTGTGGATTAATGTTTTCTTTTCTGTCAATAACAACAATAACAATAACAATAACAATATGTTTATTGGGTTCAGACAACTATCTGCTGTAAATGAGCAAAATAACAATAATTTCAACAAGCAATTCACATTCTGCCCTTCCTCTCTCTCTCTCTCTCTCTCTCCTTCTCTCTCTCTCTCAACTTCACACTCACTCAATGATATTCTGAACATTTTGTTATCTTATGAACCACATTCCCTGTCACATTAGCTATAGTCGTAAATAATTTCCCACGCACCCCAGTGCTAACACACAGTCTCAGCGTTTTCAACATTTTGTCTTCACTAGGTATAAAACTCCTTAACCTTTAGCAGAGCGTAGACGTAAACTACATCTTTTTAACTGCCCGTATGTCACTCTACTCACGAGTGATCTCCTTATCATAGGGTGGGAACCGTATTCTAATTTGGTGGTGTCAGACCTTGAAGCGATCTCACTTCTCAGATCTTCATCCGTAAGCAAATGGTGATATTGCCGAAGAATCTGTTATGTCAAGTACCGCCTCTCGGAGCTGTCAGGGAACTATCTAAATCAAAGGGTGTGTGTGCACTGAGTCGGTATTATGTGATATCTCTGTGTAGTTCATCCATCCATCCATCCATCCATCCATCCATCCATCCATCCTGTGTTGAAAAAAGACATTGAAATGCGCAAACAATATGTCTGTTCGTCCATCTGATTGTCCTACTGCCTCTCCATTCAACAATCCATCCATCCATCCATCCATCCATCCATCCATCCATCTATATGGTCATCAGCCCAAAAGTCGGTCAGTTTGTTGTGTGTGCATTTCCGCTTCCTGGCCCATCTGGCTGCTCGCTTGTATGTCCATCTGTCCATCTGTCTATCTGTATATCTATCTGTATATCTATATGTCGGTCTGTTCGCCTGCCCCTATTCTATCTATCTATCTATCTATCTATCTATCTATCTATCTATCTATCTATCTATCTATCTATCTATCTATCTATCTATCTATCTATCTATCTATCTA
>JAWQUT010000333.1:211862-222717 GCA_033807755.1 Ellobium chinense
AACCCAAACAGTGTACATTCCTGAAGAGGTAGTAGAATGGTGGAGAAAGATCGGACGGGCAAAGAGCCATGGAGTTGATACATGGGCATGGCGCAGATTCAGTGCAGTAATATTATAGTTGTTCGTCTGAAGGCGGGTGACACCATAAGTTAGAATACAATCAAACCTGTTCTTACGTCCATCTGTGTATCTGGTTAGACACGCGCAAATATTTTTACTATATCCTACTACTAACGACTTTCTGCCCTCAGCTCACTCCTAATTTTCGTTGACCATTCCCACTCACAAATAATAATATTTCAGATGAGCATCACAGACACACAAGGGACTGTGTTTGAACTGGGGTTGACAAGTAAACTTTTGGACCACCGGCTCTAGTATGAACCCACCCCCATGAAAACCCAGTTGGGACCTCACACTACATCAAGGGAGGCAGGTTTACCTATTTGCATGCCCTATCTCTTCCTGACCTCTGACCCCAAATAGTGCAGCTGTAATTTAATCTATACTGGTCATGAAAGCAACAAATGTCTTAGGACAGGCAAAAGCTCTGTGTACTGGGCTCCTGGCCGCAAGGAAAAAAATATTTCAAAATTTATTCTACAGGACAAGCAGTCCAACCCAGTCCATCTGACCTCATTTGCGCGTGTGTAACCATCTCCACCACGCACCGAGACAACCGGGCGTGAGGGACAAACCGTTAGTATTTCCATTAAAGGAAAATTTTAAATCCTCCTATAGATCATGTTAAATCATGCAATGACCTCTTATTCCAAAAAAACCCCCCAGTCTTTCAAGTGTCTTTCAACATGATAATATAATGCCTCTTCCTGCCCCAGACAGCCTACAGGGTTAAATTCGGCCAAGTCCGAATTCTTACACCCACTGCGCGCGTGGCAGCCATAAGCTTACGTCAAATACGTTCTACCCGGACGGCCAACCTGTCTAGCCAGTGCTCTGCGGACGTGTGATAACACTTCTGTATGAATCTTTTAATTCCACTGTGTCAAACAAAATCACGCTGAGGCAATAAAAATGCAGAATACTTTACCTGACCTTTACACGGTCAAACTAAACTTTTGAATTTGGATGACCCAAACCTTAATTGAAAGCTAAACAATACTTTGTCAGATAGAGGTATCTGTAGTTGCTGGAACTTCAGTGACGTCATCATTTTTGCCACAAGCTGCAGTTGTTCGGGGAAGGGAAATAACTCTAGACACAATGGCAAATCCAGGTCATTCCTTTTTTTTTTTTAATTGCGTCATATTACACACGCATGTGATAACAGAACGATGCTCTTTCTTCGCTAAATTGTCTCGGTAGGCACTAAAGATACTATTCAGAGAGAAAAAGCACTGGAAAACAGAAAATTATTTTTGACGTGCGTGTCCCCGTTTAACCGTGATATTGCCACACCTGTCTAACGTGATCCGACCACCCTTTTCCATGTCCAACAACATTACAGAACATAAAGAGGAATCACTGTAGAATCTAAACGGACCAAAACTGCTATTTTAAGCCTATAAAAACCATGAAATGGTTTGATGGCTGGCCGTAAAGTTAAAAAGTTTGTTTTTTTCTCTAGTTTAAATATAAGGTTTTTTTTTAAGACGCCACTCCACCCGGCAGCCGAAAGGGGTACATCACAGAGGGATAAAGTTTTCTTGAAATCTCCTCGATGCCCCAATCTTACCCCCAAAACAAGTACTTTGAATAAAACTACCACTAGTCTAAAACATCTTTTATAAGGAAAGAATACTGGTCGCCATAAAACAGATGCGACCATAGCCCTACTCTACTAAACCGCACCCGATCAGCCAGCTCACGTCTGCCCACCTGCCTGTCTTGCCAATACCAGCTTTACAGACGAGATAGCAAAACCACTAATTTGATCTGCGCCTTTGAGCAAACCAACTATATATATATGTCTCTTATTTACAAAACTTTATGCAATGACTAAGACCTTCTGTAATGCTTTACGACAGGGAAGCCCAACCGCTATTCCGCAGGCTAAAATAAGGTGCTGTATTTATTGTGGTCGTACGCTGGTTGTTCTATTCGGACATTGTGGAATCTCTTGTCCTATCTATGATAGACGCGACGGGTACCTCCTCTCTCTCTCTCTCTCCGTCGATATCCGTCCGTGGACTTGGTTTCACCAGGGGTGAAGTATTTCCTGGGCTAGATTTCTTTGATCCCCGTTGCACAACGAAAGGGGTGGTCTTTTTATTCTGTGGACAGTTTCCAGGAGATTCTAAGCAAGGAAGTGCGAGTTTCTATGCAGACCAAGATGGCCTCCGACTGATGAGGAAAAACTAGAAAAAGAGTGCACTGACTTGCGAGTGGCGTTTGCTGTGCCTATCTTATTATCTTTGCCTCATTAATTTTATTAGCATACATACCACCGTTGATTCTTGCCACACATTCCTTCGACACAAGGGCATTGATTAAATAGAAACGTTCACTAACAAATTTGAAACCGTAGATGGTGGCTGCCGTTCGTTGCTGCTGAGCTCATACTTCCGGTGTACCGCAAGAGGTCTCAAAGTTTTAACTAATTATAGAAACTTCGCACACTTCGCAAGAGCCCCCCCCCCCCCCCAAAAAAAAAAAAAAAAACAAACCCAAAACATCCGGCTTTCTCATTTGCCTCTGTGGCATAGCATATCGTCAATTTATCTCCGCCAAGTCGATAGCACTATGATGGTTTTTACTTTTGGGGGATGGTAGTGTCCGTACATCTGACGGCTGTCTATAAACTTATTAGATGAGTAACACTTGTGTTCAGCTTGTGAATCTACAATACATCAGAATATTGATTATGACTTTGATGATGATGATGACGACGACGACGACGATGATGATGATGATGATAATGATGATGACGACGACAATGATGATGATGATAATAATGATGACGATGGCGTCGACGACGACGACGATGATGATGATGATGACGACGACGACCATCTTAACCTCTATGGCTATGGAAAAGTGGTTTTGTTTTTATATGTATTACTTCTGTTGCTTATCGAAATATTTAGAAATGTCTGACTTTGATGCTGGAAGACGATTTAAAATGATTCTTCTTGTAAACAATATATGATACGGATTGATGCCAAAGGTGATAATGATGATTATGAGGATGGTGAGATGCAGGAACTTTTGTGAAAATTTGCTTACGTTATATTGAAAACTAAGTATTATTTTTACTTACAGTGCAAGAAATTTTTATAACAGTTTATGATGATGATGATGATGATGATGATGATGATGATGATGATGATGATAATGCTGATGATGATGATAATGATGATGATGATGATGATGATGATAATTCTTTTCTTATAGTTTCCTGAGGAAGGACTAACATCCGAAAATTTGGAACTCTTTTTTAAATTTTTTATGTGGACAGTCTGAGAGTGTCTGTTATTTTGAAAATAATGATGACGATGATGAAGATGATGATGATGATGATGATGATGATGTTAATAATTATAACGAAATGATAACCATACTATTACAATAAGATTTTGCTTCAAAAAAAATTATGTTCAACATCCTCTTTCCTCCATGATAACAGATACCATCCAAATCATCTAAACCATATCAATACAATAGGATTTTGTTGGAAAAAAAAAACAACATCTTCATTATCTTCTTTCCTCCATGATAACAAACATCATCCAAATCATCTAAACCATATCAATACAATAAGATTTTGTTTGAAATAAAAAAACATCTTCAACATCTTCTTTCCTCCATGATAACAGATACCATCCAAATCATCTAAACCATACTAATACAATAAGATTTTGTTTGAAAAAAAAAAAAAAACCAACATCTTCAACAGCTTCTTTCCGCTCTGATAACAGACATCATCCAAGTCATCTAAATGTAGCAGCTCATATACTGTACGCGCACTGCAAATAACTACTCACTCAATACATGCCATCATCGCTACTCCTAAACAAACGCCACACACAGAGTGTCCATGTCGACTTGAAAGGGCTGAAACTAAGGGTGGTCGGCTTAAAACAAAGTTAAAACTCCCGAAAGGGGAGATTAAGAACAAACTAACGAGGACATAAAACACTCAAGGAGGTATGTCTCAAGACCACCTGGCCAGTCTAAGCCAATGAAAAACGAGAGGACATTTTAGCCACTCCAAAGGATTTTTGGGGCATCCCACTCCCAGCAGTAAGTGTCAGGGGGAACTCAGTGAGAATGTTTGAAGTCTATCTCTGATGTGGGCTTTAAGGGAGATGGAGAGAGAGAGAGAGAGAGAGAGAGATAGAGAGAGGGAGGGAGGGAGAGAGAGAGAGTCTTGACTGGAATATTTAAATTATGCCTTCTTTAGTGGCCTTTAAAGCGGAGAGAGAGAGAGAGAGAGAGAGAGATAGAGTTTTGACTGGAAGATTTAAAATATGCCTCTATAGTGGCTTTACGACGGATAGAGAGAGAGACAGACAGAGAGAGAGAGAGAGAGAGAGAGAGTGAGAGAGATAGAGAGAAGAGGGAGAGAGAGAAAGAGATAGAGAAGAGGATCATTCGTGGATTTAAAGAATGTGGCCTCTATGACAGGTAGGGAGTGGAGGGGAGAGAAGAGAGAGAAAGAAAGAAAGGGAGGGAGAGAGAGAGAGAGAGAGAGAGAGAGAGAGAGAGAGAGAGAGAGAGAGAGAGAGAGAGANAGAGAGAGAGAGAGAGAGAGCGAGTGAGTGAGGGGGTGGAAAGGCGGATGGTTAAAGATTCCAATACCTGTCTGTACTTAATAAATTGACCGAAATATTTAAAATATGTCTCTACTGTGACCTTTACGATGCATGAAGAGTGGAAGGGAGAGGAGAAGAGAGAGAGAGAAAAAGAAAAAGGGCGAGAGAGAACGAGAGAGAGAGAGAGAGAGAAAGAAAAAGGGCGAGAGAGAACGAGAGAGAGAGAGAGAGAGAGAGAGAGAGAGAGAGAACAGAAAGAATGGAAAAGTGGATAGTGTGAGATTCCACAATCTGTCTGCTTTTAGTGTCCTGACTGACAACGTTTTTAGAGTAAATCTCTAATGTGGCCCATACGATGGACGAAGAAAGGAGGGGAGAGAAGAAGGGAGGGAGAAAGAGGAGAGGAGGAATAGAAAGGAGGACAGAAAGAGAGGGAGACAGTGAGAGAGGAGGACTGAAGACGAAGATGGTTAGAAATTCCACAACCTGTCTGCATTAAGTGTCTTGACTGAAATATTTAAAATAGGCCTGTGTCTCTAGTTTAGTCTTTACGAGGGATAGAGAGAGGAGAGGAGAGAAGACGAAGAGAGAGAGAAAGAGAGGGAGAGAGAGGGTAGAGAGGAGTATGATTAGAGATCCCACAATGTCTGCATTTAATGTCTGAATGAAATATTTGAAGCATGTCTCTAATATACGAGAGTTGGAGAAAGGCAGAGAGGGATACAGAGAGAGAAGAAGGATAAAGAGAGAGAGAGTAAGAAGATGCCACAATCTGGTAGCGTATAATCATGCCTGAAATATTTGAAGTCTGTCTGCAGTTTGACTTCACGAGAGATAAAGAGAGAGAGAAAGAGAAATAGAGAAAGATAGAATGAGGGAAGGAAAAAGGAAGTGATTCCAAACCTGCCTCATCTTGTGGCATGAAAGACATGTTTGCAGTTTAGACCGGAAGAGAGAAAGAACGAGATAGAAGGAGATGGGAGAGAGAGAGAGAGAGAGAGAGAGAGAGAGAGAGAGAGTGAGTGTGTGTGTGTGTGTGTGTGTGTGTGTGTGTGAGAGAGAGAGAGAGAGAGAGAGAGAGAGAGAGAGAGAGAAATAGAGATTCTACAATGTTCTTGCATCTTGTATCTAAACAATCCTGATGTCTTGTAAGGTGGTTTTACGTGACGTGTCTTGATATTGTTCCAATTTAGAAAGAAAAAAGAAAAAACCCACTGAAATTCTGAGCTCAGGGTCTGGTTTGTTTGTTTGGTCTCTGTGTCGTCGCCAAAGGGGCGGTCCTTATATTCTGTGGGCGGTCCCTAGCAAAGGGTATGTTTTTGATTGGTGCGCGCCAGTCACAGTGAAGAAGGGTCACACCTACTTAGACGTTTGTTAGAATTGTGTCGTCTTTTATCAAACCGGAAGTAAAAAGCTCGGTAACATTGCGGCAACCATCTTTGGGCACAAATTTGTTAGTGGAACGTCCTATCGACAGCCTTGTTTCGGAGGAGGATGTGGCAAAAATCAACGGTGGTATGTATGCTAATGAATGAGGCAAAGATATCTATATCGTATAGCAAACGCTATTCGCAAGGCAGACCATTGTTTTCTGTCTCTTCCGCATTAATCGCGACCATGTTGGCTTGCCTAGAGACTGATACTTTCTTTGCTGCGGTCAAATTACGAGGACCAAACAAGCACAGCCCAGAAGAAAATTGTATTCCCCCAAATGCCTGAATGTTACAGAATGGTAATTCGATTTGTCTCTTTGAGCCAATAAATTATTTGCTCAACGGTCAGTTACAAGCAGTTCTACTATCGTATATTTACATTAAATGTGGACAAACGGTAAACCATAGTTTATTACCTAACGAGTTTCCATAGATAGTATAATTAGCCTACTAAACTTCCGAACAAGATAAAACAGAACACCCCTGTATCCTATTGCTTACGAGACGCCTGTGTCTATTATATGAATGTCGAATCAAAATATACGATATCACATCCATAATCACTAATATGTTTTTTAAAAGTTTGCAGCATTTAATAAACTTAATCATTACAATATAATACACTAGCATCGAAACGATACACTGAAAGACGTAAACACACCATCAAATTTCCTTAACAACATTAGTGTGCTCCTTATCGAAAACCACACCTGATCCAAACTCTCTTCCCCAGTCTCTTGATTTAGTTTACGAAATCAGGAAAGGGGGTCCATATTTAGGACCCCTTTTGCTTTATTCTGCTCAAATGAAAGATTTCGTTCTATTAAGCAATTGCATAATCGAGGGTTTCGTTTTTGCTTACGGCTGAATCCGATAATTCCGGCAAATTTCCAAGGCAATATATTGGGACATCCCCGTCTTGAGGTCGGCATAGGGTCAGAGGCAAGGTTAAGAGTAGATTTGAGCATTTTTTTTTTAGTCTAGGACCTCTCTCGTGTGTGCTTTCTCTTTTGTAGTCCTGCTCTTTACCCGAAAGTTAAACCAATCTCTAGGCCAGGGTGTCCTGCAATATTGCCCATGAAGGAAGTCAAACCAGTGTGTGTCCTTTTGTGTATGCTAGCGAGTGGATGTAGTCATATACACATATATCGTTGATTATTTATTGTACTTTACAAGAAGTTTTTGTATTGCTCATATGTTTAGTGTACGAAACATGAGCTTAATAAAGTTATTGTTAATATTATTGTTATTGTTGTTGTTGTCAAACACTCAGATGTAGACGGTGCCAGTGTCAGATAGCCCAAGAGTACTTCACTTTAAAACTTAGCCTACAGCATACTTTATGGCATGAAGATGCCAACAGCACCTGACATAAAAATATGCAATTTTAAATAGTCCCTATAAAATCAGAAAACTGGCCTTGGGGAGGGAGGAAAGGGGTTGGATTTGAATTTCAAAGGCTTAGATAGGTGCAAATACATTTGTAGACTCAGAATAGGTGAGGTTAAGCCACTCAGGAATAAAATTTGTGTCTGTTTGCTAGGTGGGTAAGGTTGCCCTGTTTACTGAGTGAAAAGGCCTAAAATATTAGGTAGTCTGCTTCCCTGCCTAAGTTCTCAGAAACTAATTGAGTCAGAGACATTTTTCTTTGTGTCAAAATTTGGAGGAAGAGCTAAACAACATGTTTGGAAAGTATTTTGGCATGGGACCCATTGATAAGTTAATGAGAAGTGTAAAACCTTACATAGCCAACAGTGAAAGAAAAAAAAACAACATTGGCAGCTTCCAACGACAACGCAGTATCACAGGATTTTCCCCAAAGCGGCAGGAGTCAGGCCTCAGAAGTTTGGAAGATTTCGTAAACAAAAGTCGAGAAGCTGACACACCCCCGAATTTGCGCACTGTCATTGGCTGAAAGGAAATCGTGCCTCATGCAAATGCAACCTTTTGCTTTCTATACGAATTGTCCTTTAACTTGCTTTAACTATCTGCCACATGCCAGTACATTTTCACTTGAAGGGCTTCATGGCAAAACGCATTATACACCATTCGGGGGTTGTGGCAGAACAGACCAGATTCAAAGCATATTATTTTTATGTGAAAGGCGAAATTTAAGTCTTAAATAATATAGATTAAATGGCAATCTCCTGGGACAGGACTGCTCTTGCATTAATGCAGTTCATTTAGTCATTGGTTTAGCCACAAGATCGGTCCTATTCCGTGATTATCCCGATTAAATGTCCTTCTATGGAATGGAATTATACATGTATGTTAAATACTCCCACTGCTACATGAAGTATGTAGAATAAGCTAAAAATTCATATTGGTGGATAACGCGTTTTGCCATGAAACCCTTCACTTGGACTTGTTGCCATTGAGAACGAGCCATACAGGGCTGACTATTATGACAAGACTTCCTGCTAAAAGATGAGGAGCTGGGTGGCACAAACAAAGGGATATAATATCATTGTTAGTTGTCATAGTTCAAGTTCAAGTTCAAGTTCAAAGCTTTATTTAGGCTAGTAGCCAATATTCTCGATAATACATGGCATAAATCAAAATTCATAATAATGAAAGAAAAAAAGTAAGAATGAAGAAAGATGGGAAGAGAGTAAAGAAAGAAAGATGTCATATTTAGGGACGTCTACACAAGAGTTAGTCTCATAAAAAGTAAGTACCATGTCCTGGCACTGTGATGCAGGGCTTAATATGCCTTTACATTATGGATTCCGTTTCAAAAAAAAAAAATCTCAAACCTTCTCTCGGTGCAAGGAAAATGTAGGCGGTTTTGTCCCAAGCGGGCACGCATAGCGCAAAACGTTTGACATCATGCGGCCCGTGAGTACTCATTCCCTATTTGACACAGGCATTTAAGTAAATAAAAGCTGGCTAACACTCTCACCAGAATGAAACTTGTTATCTGGTAACTGACTGGACAATTTCCATGGAATGGCCCTTGTGCAAAGAACCTGGATTGTCGTTTTAATTTTCAAGTAGCGAGTCCTTTGTTTTCTTTATCTTCTCAAACTAACACAACAAGGGCGGATCCAATAAAGAGCAAAGTGGAGGGGGGGGGGTGTCCACATTACTGACCTTTCGCTAAGTAACGAGTAAACAAAATTAACAAATTAATTAACAATTAATACACTTTACACTCCTCTTCCCCCACCCTCCCTCGTCAAACAGCTATGGGTATTAGAGCAGAAATTATAGAAAAAAATTCATGGAAATGGGTTCACGAACACTCGGTGATCGCTCCACGCCCCNATGACATTTCCTGGTATTACAGTCATACTGCACTTTTCTAACTAAAATTTTTAGCTGTGAAGTTTACATCTAGGTCGCAACATACAATGCAATCGTAGCCCTAGGAAATTCATAAACCTGCGCATGATTTTTTCTGCCATGACATCCTGAAAAGATGCGAAATTTAGAACATAAGCTCTCTACTGTGGCGCCATGTTTTGATATCTTCCCGCGCACTGTTAAGGTCACTGCAGTGATAGACTGAATTCTCCATGTTTGCTGTATTGGAAAGAGAGAGAGAGAGAGAGAAAGAGAGAGAGAGACAGACAGACAGACAAAGAGAAAGACAGGCAGACAGAGACAGAGAGAGTAACTTATCCATGTGTGCTGTAATGGAGAGAGAGAGAGAGAGAAAGTAAGAGACAGAGAGAGCGAGAGTAACCTATCTATGTTTGCCGTGTTGGAGAGAGAGAGAGAGAGAGAGGCAGAGAGGGTAACCAATCCATGTTTGCTGTATTAGAGAAAGAGAGAGAGAGAGAGAGAGAGAGAGTGTATGTGTCTATGTGTTTGTGTCCATGTTTATGTGTCTGTCTGTCGGTATGTATGTTTGTATGTATGTATGTATGTATGTATGTATGTATGTATGTATGTATGTATGTATGTTTGTCTTTCTGTTAGTACATATATCTGTCTGTCTGTGTGTCTGTGTGCTGAGGTGAAAGCTTATATGTATATATATACAAGTTGTGCTTGGGGCTGGGGGGTGGGGGTACAGTGGAGAAAGGTGGGACAAATAATGATAATAGGAAACAGTCTAGTACCGCATTTAATAACAAATGCCCCTCGGAATATTTGTCTCATTATACAGCACCCGAATAAACTATTTAAATACTAAGATGGCGACCTTGAATGATTCGTGTCGTCTCGTGGAGAAAAGGAATCCAAATCCGACAAGCAGGAAGAACTCAGGTGATGACGTATACATGAAAACACCTGAATGACTACTTTCTCAAATCCTATGTATTAGAAAAATTCAGCCACTCCAGCCTTCCTTGCACCTTCAAATCCTACACTAAGAAATATTAAATAAGTAGAAAATCTACAGAAGCACTAGGCAGGACGACGTAAGCATTGTTGCCCTCAATGACTGTTCGAATGCTCGGCACTAGGGGAAGTGTTGTTGTTGTAATAAATTAATTTCCATGCAGTCTGTATGACAGAACTCGTATCTCGAATCGAATCATTACACCAGAGGCGAAGGGTCCATATAATCAAATAATCACTGATTACCAGCCAAAAATGCCGTTGGTCGACCTCGGCCTTCGTGGCAAGTTACCAAGATCATCACCGAATCCTATTATTTGCTCTTTGTCAGGCCTATTCTTACTTTCTTACTTTGACCCACTTTCAGAACCTGATACCCCTCAAATTTTCTCTGCTCTATTCACTGATTATAAGGAT
>JAWQUT010000333.1:233227-250476 GCA_033807755.1 Ellobium chinense
CAGCGAAGCAATTAATTAATTGTCCAAATTTCGTTGAAGAAAGGAAGTATCAGGATATCTGTCGGGCTGGGAGGGTGTGTTAGTGTGTGTGTGTGTGTGTGTGTGTGTAAATTAATGTTAGTAAATGATAGTTCGGTCTCCGTGAAACGTACATAAGAAAACATCATCAGGGCTGAAACTGTTAGAATTCTCAAACACAGAAGTTAAAAATATAACATCAGTAATTACTCTAATAAAAAGTTTATATCTGGATCCAGTAGAGAATGGAAAAGGAGATTGTTCGTTAAGTGTTTCGCTACATCTGTCGCAATTTATTATATACCATTGGCTTGTTCATGATACTCATCTAATGTAAATGAAGAGAAATCGAAGAAAGTAAATTCTGAGTAGCAGAACTTAGCCTTCTCTTTCCTCAGCTAAAAGAGCAATGCCATGCAAAGTCTGAGATAAGATAAGAAGCTAATTACCACTGAATCTCAAGATAACAGTTCAGTTATAAAAAAAAAACACCAAAAAAAAAAAACCCATCAGAATAAAAGCTTAACCAGATATTCTGTACGAAAGAAGATATTAATTCTGAGGCAAAAATGGTTACAAAATAACGTTTTGAGACAGGGATTGAAGCATAAAGCTGTTGACAAATTGGTCTCAGAAAAGTAAAGTACTGGTTTTGGTCCTGTGCTCGCGGACCAAAAATATATTTTAAAAAATCGTAATAAGACCTCTAAGTTAAAGGCTCGCTTTTAAACTGTTTCTGCATTTGTTGCGTTAGATGGGAATTAAAACCAAAAATGTCAGACCGCAGTAGAGTCACATTAAAGCCCACGGTGATAGCGTTGGCCGCGGTTAGAGAAAATGGCCGCTTAATGGTAGGCTATATAGTAGGCAAATGTCCCCTCAGTTTCACATCACGATAACAATATTCGTGTCCAGACTAGTTCTATGAAGGGAACGGAACCTTGTGTGTAAACTGCCTCGGAAAATCATTCAAATAAATGCAGGTCAGAATCTGTGGTTGGATTTGTTTGTTTGTGGCTGGGTTTTTTCGTTATAGAAATCCACATCTTTGGAGTGCGTGTCTCAAATTTTGCAAGACATCCTGAAATGTCGAAGAAGGAAACCTGAGAGATGTTTCTTGGTCCAATGTTGCTCCGGTGGGGTCCCAGGGATTAGCGTGGCCCGTCTGTGCATGAACCAAGCGAATGAGATTATCAGTCTCGCGGCGGGCGAAAACCAGGACAAACTCTGTTTTCATTGGCTGACAAACATAACATATTCCATGCTTGTGAGTTGCCAGTCGAGTGAATAACACTGCATGCCAGAGTTACCATGTTGGCGTTCTAAGGCCAAATTCCTCGATGGCTCTGATCACAATAATTTAGCTATACAAAGGGTAGTATATATTCGGGCTGATGTGGCACGAGTTTGATTGCCCGGCCCTCTCCCCCTTTCCAGGACAGCACCAGAATACCTCAGCTAATCTGCGATAAACATATTTATTGAATCGCATGATTGGATACCTCAGTCGCGGCTGCAGAACTGTTTGTTACTCCTACTGGTTTATTTTACGCTTATACTGGAGTATCTGATTGCATTATATTGAGATCTGGTCTCGCTAACTCTCTGAGACGTGGTAAAAACTGTCAAATACCAAACATCTCCTGCTATATATATATATTTTTATATCTACAATTGTGAAAGCGGAGAAGTGAAGAGCTTTGAAGGAGTGTTTTAGTATAGTATTATCGAATGCGGAAACGTAAAAGAGAAGAACAAAATTTTAAAAAAAAAAAGAATTTGGCGCCAGGATAGTTGCTTTCAAAACTAAGGCCTGAATAATTTTTGGGGTCTTTTTGTGTGGGAGATGTACTTAAAATGGCACAGGCACGATGTTCAATGATGTTGTAGTCATTTCCACGGCACCTGCATAATTTCCGTTATTCGCTCCCCCTTCAACCTTTTCTTTTACAGTTGTTTCCCTCTTTTCCGAGACCTCCTGGCCTTCGGACGACGCCCGATGGTTCAAGTGCTCACTTGGCCCTCACTTTATCTTGTCAGTACCTCCGCCCATGACAGCTCCAACTATTAACACACGGATGATTCCTGTTAATTCGGTTACACTTATCTTATCGCCGTGTGCATTAAAGATTTAATTCCGAATTACTTACAAGACATTAAAATTGCATAGGTCTACCCCCCATACTTAAGAAGGCTGGCTGACTGGCTAGTGCAGGCAGCAGGCAAGCGGCATCACTCTAGGAAAGGAACAAGAAAGGAAAGGAAAGGAGAAAGTAAAGGGGGAGCTAACTCTCGACTCGTCTCCTTTGCCAGCAGGCATGTCTTACATCGCAGGACCGGTAACCTCATGACCCTTTGTGTAAACACAGTTAATTCCCTTGCATGTCTGTCGTAACTTATCTCTCTCATCGAGAACGTACGGTGGTGTGGAGATCTCCCAGCCCTGCACTCTTCTCTTCGCAGCCAATTCATTTCCATCAAATCCTGGTTAGACATCAAAGGGCGGCCATTAGGCATCATAGCGGCTGGGGCCACAGCGCTCCCTGGCCCCCACTTCTTGACGACGCCATTAATAATCTGTTCAACCCTTGTACCGTCTCGATCAATTGCAGCTTATGGAGGGGGTGTGGTCGACTGGACTCGAATCTGGATATTGTTTTTAGGATTCGGATTCGGATTCCAGACTTACTCGAATCTGATCCGAAGGCCATTGCAGGCAAATCTAAGGGGAAACATAAGAATCAAGTACCGAAATCTATGACGAATATTTGCGTATGGTACGATGGACTGGACTCGAAATTGGATTATAACTAGGTTTCAGATCACGCGTTTTATGGAACTTGATCCGAATTCGTATTAAAATCCCAGTGTGGAACAAGAATTAGACATCCATAAAGATGTAATGTTTCTTATTTTGAGTCTCTAAAGAATACTGTCGCCCAGAGTCTAGGCTATACACAACTCCGTCTTTAGACATGGTGTTAGTATTGCAAAACTCTTCGATTAAGTTTTTGGTTAAACCGAAATGGCCAAGGATATCGATCTCGTAACGCCAATACTTTGCAGCTATGTGTGATTCCAGCCAATGAACTTGCTAAGATTTCCAGATATCAAAGCATTTTCAGATTGATTGCTATGGATATTTGACTAGAATACTCTCAAAAGATTATTCAAGCCGTCAAACCACCGTGTCCGTCAGTCTCTGAATATAAAGTTTTCAATGCTTCAATAATGAATACTATTGCAATTCAAATAATGTTTGTACCCGAGCGTTGCATTACCGGTCAATGGGTAAAAATTAGGTCCGCTCATGTCATGGGAAAAGTGTCCCAGCAACTACAATTTTGAATGTAGTTTACCATGAGTATCAAAAAGCGGCACAGATGCGTCAGATGTAAAGCCTTTTTATTGAGATGTTCTGCGTAAAGTGTTCACGCATATTATCTATGAGTGTAGATGCACATGTTCAACAACCGATGTACTCGATGGTCGCAGACGTTCAGAAATGATAATGTCTTTGAGCATCTCTCTCTCTCTCTCTCTCTCTCTCTCTCTCTCTCTCTCTATTAAAGATGTACTTGGGAGTCAGCCTTTCTCTCCTCCTCACTTACCAACGGCTGTAAGACGATCAAGTGAAAAAGATACATTCACGTCTGTGTTTTTAATAAAATAAATGTTAACAAAATACTTTTTCTGAAATTTAGGGATATTTCATTATTTTGGGCAGATCTACTTTTCGTCGTCTGCCACGATCAAGCTTTTCAGTCAGAAGGGGGCGTCCGTCAAGCCGTGTTCTGATTGGCCCAGCCAGTTCGTTCGTTGTTAGCTGGTGGTGAAGGAGTAGACAATGCTCTAGACGAAGGTGTAATTTGTTGTTGTCGATGTCTGTGTGCTGTGTCAATGTATGTTTATCTGAGATAATATCCTCGGAAAATTTTGTGTGGGTTTTAACTTGTATTATATATTTCACAGCCAGCTGCGTGCTTAAAGCAAATAATCAGGGTTGATGATTTCCAGCTTTCTCCATGCCATAAAATGTGACACATAACAATCGAATCCACACGCACTTGGATTCGTATATCTCTAACACACAAGTGGCATTATGACGTGAATCGAATCCCGTAAAGCACTTGGTGAGGGCAGCGTGATATATATACTGTACACCTCGATATTGTTTATTTGTATAGCCATGGCTTTCTTCTCATGACCTGGTCACAGGCAAGGTGGGCGCGCTTATCTGGGCAGCTTACGTAAGCTAGAAGGTTAAAGTCCTGGGCGCCTACAGTATTTTCGCTATGCACAATGTAATCTGGCAATATAAGCTGATTATTTTTTAAAATAATTTACCTCCCAATGGCAATTTCAAAGCGATAAGACGCTTTTTAACAACTTCGTCATGAATGACCTAACTCCTACTGAAGATTACAGGAATAGTCCATTGTCTCAGATCTATCTCAAATTTTATTGCAGGGGGACATTTGTGAAGAGGAGAATAATATCATAGACTGGGGCATTGATGACCACAATAAGACATCTGAAAATGTGAGACATTTGCGACTTTCTTGTTTAATAACAATAATAATAATAATAATAATGATAATGCGGGTTTATAAATCTGGAAGCCAAGCTGTGTCCTCTAAACTGAGTTTGTATTATTGCTCTCTCCGCATGTAACTTTCTCAACCCCCATAGGGTACAAACAATGCTACGCTGCCTCCATACAACGCAACAGAAAGACAACAATGACAATGACAATGACAATGACAAAAGGATTGTCCAGCTATCACTTAATGTTACCATATTTTGAGGCTTTAGCGACTCATACTGACACTAGTACAAACAAGACATGAATAAAGTGGTTGAATCAACAAAAGAGAATTCACCTTTCCGAATCAGCCAGTCAGTGCAGATAATTCAGTATTTGCCATGGCCTGAGAGCAACCAAGGCTCGAATACGCGAAGGACATGCTATGTGATTGGACAAGAGGAGTACATAAAAAGTGGACATCGGGTGACCTAGTTTAGCCATGTCAATTTTTCTTTTTGGGTCGCTTTTAGCTTTTGGAAAGGTCAGTTAGATTTATGATCTCACAGTTTCGAATATTAAGAGCTATTAAATAGAAAGGTTTTGAGTTCGTTGGCTGTTCAGGTTCGCAAAAAACTCTGATATAGAAAGTAAGGAACCTTTCACCAGTTCATTACAACGAGAGTGCAATAGTTTAGGGCAGGGTTGAACAGGTTCATCTAGAAAGTCAGTTCAGATCAAGTTCAGTTCACTAAATGGAAAAAGCTCTAAGATCAAGGTTAGTTCAGTTCTGTAAAAATTGAGTAGTTTTCAGACCAGATCAGCTTCCTTTGGTTTTAAAGTTCAGCATCATTCGTTTCTCGATTTCAAGATAATGAGAACTGAAGTGAAACTTAGGAGGAAAATTAAAGTTCAGATGAAGCACCCAAAATAGCTACAGTTCAGATCCAGATCGGTTTCTCCAAAATAGCAAGTAAGATCAGATCAAGTTTACATGAACTGAATTTAAGCTCACGAACTGCGTTCATTATATTATAAGTATAATAATAAATGATAATAATAATGCGCTTTATAACTCTCGCATCCAGGCTGTTGCTCCCTCATGCTACCTCACACTTTTATTACCCCGGCAGGCCAGGCCACTCTATGACTTTCTCAACTCCCTTGGGAGTATGCAGTGCTGCTGCCATTTGACAGGGGCTGATCTCTAGCATTCTGACAATATCTTTCACTGCCTGTTGGCAGGTATCCATTTTACAACCGAGCGAACTGAGCCAAAAAAAATTAATAAAATGCTTTCCCAATGCACCTACAACAGGATCGTGGTCGGGAATCGAACCCACGACATTTAGATCTGGAGTCCATTCGGCCACGCTGCTCCACTCGCTTACCTCAGTTCTGTCCATCCTAGTTTCGAGTTCATGATGGTCCCAGAAGTCTTACTGCATCGGGCAACAGTCAGAGAGACACTATGGCAACCTCATTTCATCTTAAAGAACCTTCACACAGCCTTTCCTATGAAAAGGCAAAGGGCAGCCTTTTTATTAATTTCTTATCTAAGAGGCACTGAATGATCATATGAAAGCAATTCTGTCCAGAAGACACCACCGTCTTTTTGGCTGGAAGGAACCGTTCTGTAATTTGCAAACCGAGAGCTTCACACTCGTTCATCCTCTTCAAGAATCAGGCCGTGTACATCTCCAAGAAATGTCCTACGGCTTGTCAGGTGTCAGAAACAGATTTGATCTTTTTACAGCCCTGTACGCGCTGACCGGTACACAAAAGCTATTTTATTATGTTCGCTTCCGCTGGATTTTCGAAGCCTTTTCCCAGAAATGAGCACACAGGCCACAACAAGGAGTGCTTTAGGTTGAGAGCGCTAAAGAGTAGCTTTTGAAGAGTGTTACCTCCCTTGTGTGAATCATGTCCGGTGAGTATACTGGGATGTCTAAGTCTCTGCTTTTTCACGGCTTGGATTATGGATTAAAAGTATGGCTGACTCTCTTGCAAGTTAGTAACTTCAGATGATTATTTTCTTTTATTCGTCAGCCAGTGGTGTAGACTGATAGTTGGATTTTTCCAACATGCTTACGGCATCAACTCTAAAACTTTTGCAGAGAATCGTAGAATTTTAGAAACTTTGCTCAGAATTCTTCTGGTATATCTTTTTATGAAAAGCCATGTGTTAATTTCTAATATTTTCTCATTTACACTATCGCCATGTTTCCTACATTTGTACTTGAATTGTAGTGAGAACTGTGTCTTTGAATTGCCATGTTTTATGTAATAATGGATATCTGCTAAAATCCAATATAGTATATTAATATGTAATGATCTGTGCATTCATTTTTTTTTCCATGTTAAGCGCCAGCAAGTCATCGGCATGGGTAATTTTGAGCAAAATACCATTGAAAAACGGCATGGGTCCGAATAAAATATTCTTATGGTTATAGAGAATATATTTTTCTTAATTTCTATACCCAGACTAAACCTAAAACTGCACATCGTGATGTTTACATCCTCAGTCTCCGATTATACTCCTCTGGTTCTGGTTGATACAGACCAATGAGCAGTGAATACAAAATTCAGAAGTAGGCATGCGTTCGCATATGACATTTTTGAATTTTACGAGACTTATAGCCAGTTTGAAGCCTATAAATGAAGAAACTTGAAACTTGATCATATTCCACGTTATGAACGAAATGTGAAATTTACATCTGATTCTAGTTTGTAACGTGCAACATGAGTTTAGCACAAGGAAATACCACATTGTGCCCAAGCCTACCTCAGCCAATAACGATCTGTAAAAGGTTCGAACTTAAAAATAAAAAAAAACACCTCTCTAATACTGTTTTGTTGTGTTCTGTACCAGTATAACTCACATCACATATTATTATGTGACCGTGCGGGACCCACCGCAGGTGAAGAGAACCGGGTGGGGTCCTCCTTCCTACCATCAATGTTTACAATCTGAGCATCCCATGTTCTTCCTCTACCCGCTGGCCCATCTAAAATAGATCTAGGAGTTCTTTTATGTCTGCTGGTGTTTGATGGTACAGGCTTAGATTCTTCGGCCACTCGGGGGGGTCTTTGTGCTCTGTAAGTTCTATGATCTATATTAGTTGTGCTGTCGATTCCGCTCACTCGCAATCGGTTTTATCGTATTTCTGATTCACTTGCATCAATTTTCAGAAATCAGAGGACCTTCCAGGAGCATGGCATAATTGCAAGTGAAAGGATTTGTCATAAAGACGATGCGTCATTATTTAGTAATTTTTACAGAGAAAATGCAAGATCACATTGCGTAAAAAGAAAAAAAAAAGCTTTGCGATTAAGCATATTGCCATTAGGCGGAATGAAATCAAGCGGAGTCTCTATGACACAAAAGTCTCAAACGTCAGAGTCGCTGATCACATCCCCCGTTTAAACCAGGCGTTTCCTATGTCCCCAAGCCTTTGCGATTATATAAAAAAACTTTAATGTCGATAATGAAGCAGATGGCTTAGCCCATCTGTGGCCGCATACATAATCCTAACGTTAGTTAACGCACTGCAGTATCCACGTGGAAACATCCAAAACATTAGTAGTGTTTACTGTGGTTAACGCAGTACGTTAACCAACGCAAGGATTATGCATACGGCCACAGGTGTTTTCCAAAATGTAAGGTTTGGACCATATTAGGACTATAGCCACCTACGCCTTGAGCGTTAGTAGGAGAACATAAAGGCGGCCGATTTATGTCACCTAACCACCATGCGCCGTAAGCTAGAAGAATCAATCTATACAATTTCTATAACCGCACAGAGACACGGCCTACTCTTTGCGGCGATCTGCGGGATCGGTGGCAGCTTATTTTATTATAGGAATGAAATTTTGATTCCTACTCACCGACAGCCGCTGCTCGGAGTGCCCCGTCAGTGGGCCGTCACCGGATGTGTGACATCATAGGCTGGATTGGGGACTTTTTCAACTGAGCAGTGTGCTGAAAATATGTGTCCTTTATGTTCTACCCTCGGAAAGATTGGCGCAGAGTGAGTATGTCACCGATACGCCGAAACATATTCGGTGGCCTCTCTGTGCGGGGCCTTAGACGGGTTAGCTGTCGACGGCAAGGTGGCCCCATTTGCCGAGAGACTGAAATGGGTTTTACCCCCTTTCCTGTATTGTTCTCGGGTCTGGTCCAGCAGTCCAATGATTGTTTTTGTTTTTTTCTCAGTCTGGAGTTTGAATGAATTCATCTTGGCTCGGGGTTTGCCTCTCTTACTGTCCTTGTATGTCTGCAGACTTGGTGGGAGTTAGCCGGGATGAACGATGTCCTTTCTCTCGATATCTGGGTTCTGGCTCTTTGGGTGGATTTCAAATAGGGTCGTTTTATGCTTGAGTTGTAAAAGTCTCAGACTGGCAACAATTATGATTATGGCGTGTCCAGCCGAGTACGAATAAAAGCAATTATTTTCTTTTTATTTTTTTTCAAATGGTCTATGCTGTTGTAAAATTTATAGATTTACAAATATAACAACAACGACGACGACGACGACGACGACGACAACAACAACAACAACAACAATAATAATATAATAATACTGTAATAATAACAACTACAACATCAACAATAACAACGACAACAACACCAACAACTGTAATAAGTATTATGCAGTTAAGAAGACTAGACTAGTACCTGCTTAATATGCTACTTCAAACTATTTTACTCTGGCAAACTCGATTACTGTAGGTTGCAGGAGCCAAATTGTAAAAGCCTCTTTGAGCCATTTAATAAAAATTTCTCCTCGAACCACAGGAACGTTCCGAGAAGGCCAAGGCTAGTCTACAGGTCTGATGCCATCACTGTGGCTCAAATCATAAACTGTTTACAGTGGGGGTCCTTCGTTCAGATTTTTCACAATTTTAAATTAAATGAAAATGTTTAAAAATTTGGCCTTCTTTTGCAGATCACAGGCCAGCACAAATGAAATCCCCTGAAGTCATCGGAAAACACTGTCTGCAACAATTATTTTTTTACAAATTCAAGACTGAATTTCATCACTTTTGAGGTGTGGTGTGTGGTTTCACGTTAGACAATTTTTTCTACACAATACTCTGCTACTATCGACTCTGATAGTCCCATTTTTTTTGACCAATTAGGCTCCTACATCCTCTAGGGCTTTCTCAACTTCCTAGGAACCAAAAAGCGCCGCTGCCATTAATAAGCGCTGATCACTAGCAACGACAATGCACAATACATCTTATGGCCGTAATAGAATTATTTTTTAAACTGAACTAGATTTTTAAAAACAAATTGTTCATATACAAAAGAGGAGTTTCATTTTATTCATTTCGATGGTTCTCCGAAGTGTAATATGCTGACATAGACTGAGTTAAGAAATATCAATTTAATGCGACATCTCTTATCTCTATAATAGCGGTGAGGACTGCATTCCTGTGTAAAGCGAATTATAGATGTACCAGACTAACACCCCATTGTACAAATGGGCAGGCAGGCAACGCACCAGCGGCGAAAGAATACCTAGCGCACCGAAAGGCATCAAAGACGAATGCATTAGACTCCGTGAAAAAGTTGGACGATTGGCAAATCGGGCGGATTGAAAAGATCTATCGGAGATTGTATTTCGTTGCTATACACGTTCTTTTTTTTTAAAGGGTAAAAAAAAATAACGAGGACTGATGTGTATAGTTACTTTTTGTGTATTTTTCTACGAATTTAGGTGAAAACCGCATGTTTTTACGTTACGTAGTTCTCAAGAAATCTGTGGCACAAGTTTGGCTGAAGCGTTTTATTAATATAGATAGATGATGTAGCATGAACAAGAACAGTATGTTATTAAAAAACAAACTGCTGACTAGTCTTTGCATCCAAAAAATTATAATCTACTTAAATACTATAAGCACCACAGGAGCCTCATGTTTAATAGATCAGGAGCCATTTACAATGTAGCCCCATATTCATATAGTATAAAATGATTGCGCTAAGTGGCATCTGAAAATGTTTAGTCGACATTCAATCAGCAAGTATGAAAACATGCAATTTTCGTTTCAGCCACTTCGTTACGTCAAAACAATGGCAAAACCTCGGTATCATCTACCGGAGGCATTTTGACAATGTGCAGATGGCTCTTAAAACGAGACCCACTCAGTAAGTGGGGGATCAGTTCTTAATCATTTCCTCAGCATCTTGAGGGAAACAGTGCGCTTCAGATACTTGTCCTGTGGCAATTAGTGGAAAGGGAAATTCCCGACCTATTGAAAGTCTTACATTCTTGGCAAATGGCTCATCAAATCTGGACGTGCCATACCTTCGAAGGCGGAACTAAAAAAGGAGATTTTTTGGGGGGGTGGGGGTGGGGGAGAGGGTTGTTAAAGAACCTCCCTCTCCCGTACATACATTTTCAGCAGTGACTGAGGTTTTTTTTTATTCCGTACACTGATTGGATCAGAAGTTGTCTTAAAAGTGATCAGTTCCCTAAGTATTCGCCGTCACTGCTGGTAAACACGCAGAGGTGGTTAACTCTTTGTCCTATGTACCTCTTTGTCTTAAGTAGGTCAACTGCACCTAACAGTTACTCTTTTAAAAAGATTACTTCCCTTCGTCCCAGTAACTTCCGGTGAGTATACCCGGATAGTTCAGGCTTTGTCCTAGAATGGCGTCAACAGAATGCGCCTAGAAAGAATATTTTTGAAAATGTTCAATTCTTCTGGGGCTTGAAACTTCTCGTGAATATACGAGNCTGAGTTTTTTTTTATTCTGTAGACTGATTGGATCAGAAGTTGTTTTAAAAGTGATCAGTTCTCTAAATATTCGCCGTCACTGCTGGTAAACACGCAGAGGTGGTTAACTCTTTGTCCTATGTAACTCTTTGTCTTAAGTAGGTCAACTGCACCTAACAGTTACTCTTTTAAAAAGATTACCTCCCTTCGTCCCTGTAACTTCCGGTGAGTATACCCGGATAGTTCAGGCTTTGTCCTAGAATGGCGTCAACAGAATGCGCCTAGAAAGAATATTTTTGAAAATGTTCAATTCTTCTGGGGCTTGAAACTTCTCGTGAATATACGAGGTTGGTTAACTCCTCACACTGGGAAAACCGAATGTGTAGATCGGGTAGGAAGTTCTCTAAGTTAAGTAACTTAATAGGGATAACTAACTACGTCCATAGGGGCAACCGGTATGACCCTGCTGAGACAATGGAGGCCGTGCACGAATCCGTTTTTGAGTCATTAGTTGTAGTTCTGCCATCAGAATCAATACTTTAACTTATTGGCATTTTTGGAGGGGCAGTGATGTTACATCCTACAACTGGGCCAGAAAAAAAAAATCTATTCATTGGATACACTAGAGATTACACATGCTTGCAGCCTGCAACGATACGATTTGTATTCATGGAAATATTTTNGGAGGGAGGGGGGAAACTATGGTTCCCACATGTATAATAGGAAACTACGATCAGTGCCTGCATATCTGAGCCTAAGCTTTAGTAAGACACCAAAAATCTGAATTTCGAGGACTGAGTCAAAATAAATGCTTTGATTGACGATGAGAATGTTTTCCTTCCAAAACAGCAAAAAAAAAAAAAAGGTAACAGAGAAATTGCCCAGATGTGCTGGCACTGATTGTGCGCAGATACAGGAATTCTGACTGTAGTTACGCCACTGCCAGTTGTTGAGTCAGGTGCTGTAATTATTTAGTCATTTATGGCGAGGACACTTAAGGTGCATGTATTTCATTTTGTTTACGGAAAGGTTTCCTCCAATTCTACTTTGATCAAATGCTGTACAGCAAAGCCTAACAGACTCCAATTTCGTGGGATCGTTAGAAATGTTCGAACTTCTGAGGTTTAGTTCAACAACAACAACAACAACAACAACAACAACAACAACAACAACAACAACAACAATAATATAGTAATAAGAATAGTAACAACAAAACCACTCCACCACCACTACCACCACCAACAACAACAATAATAATAATAATGATACTATGGTAATAATAATAATAATAATAACAGCAACAAAAACAACAAGATAATAGTCTAATAATAATAATGATAATAATGATAATAATGATAATAATAGGAATAGTATTCATGCCCTAGTATCCAGGCTAATGCTCGCTCATCCGAATTCAGACTATCATCTCCCCAGCAGACCTATAACTTTAGGACTTTCTCAACTCCCTCGAGAGCACACCATGCCGTTGCCGTATACTGATCGCTGTTCACTAGCGTTCTGACATTATCTTCCACTGCCTATAGCCAGGTACCTGTTTTTACAGACTGGTGGACTGAGGAAAATGTAGGCACTTATAGTACGACCATGATCAGGAATCGAAAGTTCGACCTTAATATTTTGACTCAAACGCCGTAATTATTTAGACTAAGGGACGAGAGCGTTGCAATGAACAGGAGAGGAATTAAAGTAAGTGAATTTGGAGGTCATGATGCCCCACTAAATAATTTCTTGTCTACGCCACTGAAAAAGACCCTACTGACACCGTCACCCTTGACCCTGGCTTCCCCCCTCTTCAAGACCCACTCACTGCTCTTTAACCTCATCTTCTAATGTCAACCATATCAAAAGGGTGCAGAGAGCAAGTAATATATACAGTTGATTCCGCTTAATGGCAGTCCGTTTAGTAGCAATTTCATTATGATTGCACACTTTTTCACAGTACAGTTTGCTTCTTTTTCTGGAAGAATGTCGGCAGTTTAAAAAAAAAAATCTGAACTCCTTTTAATCGCAATTTTTTATATTTATGCATTCAGGCTTTGGGATTAAGTGGGAGACGACCGTATTATAACTTACTTACGGGTACAATTTCGGGAACATTTTGACTGCATCTTGTTTTTGGCAAGGACTGTATTATGAACTCTCTAATGCACGTTTACACACAACCACACTAACACAGACAGATCTACGCACATACACAGACAGACAGGCAGACACAGAGATAGACACAGACACACAGACACGGACACACAGAGACAGACATAGACACAGACACAAAGACACACGGACAGACACAGTTACAGAGACAGAGACAGAGACAGACACATAGACACTGACACACAGACTCAGACACAGAGACAGACACAGACACACAGATACAGTCACAGACACAAGCACAGACACAGACACTGACACTGACAGACAGGCAGACTGACAGGTAGGCAGGCAGACAAACAGACAGACAGACAGACAGACAGACAGATATACAGACAAGCAAGCAGGCAGACAGACAAACTTACACAGACACACATACACACACACACACACACACACACACACACACGCACACACACACACACACACACACACACACAAACATTAATGTACACACTTTCCATAGCACAAAACACAGTTAATGAAGCATTCGCTCCAGGAATTGGCTCTATTGTGCTTTCGCTTTATGAGGGTAGACTATGCCCTGTTAGACAACGTAATAGTCACAGTTCCACTTTGGAACATAAATCCTGAGTCTTAACATCTTTTCTGCATACGCCATTGTTTTTCAAGGAACAATACCTCAGAAAGAGTGCTTCCCTAGTGGTCATGGTTCATCCGATTTTGGCTATTTTCTAATGTTTCCTGAAACATGCGGTCTCATGAGCCATCAGGTCTCTGTATGACATTGGAGCATTGTGGGCGCCAGTCTGGATCTAGGTGTTGGAGTCTGTCCCAATCAGAGGGATTTTGGTCCCTCAGATCTCGGTCTCAATTTTCGAACATTTCCTGGAACATGCAGTCAGTATCCGAATAGTGGTCAACACATCTGGGACATGCAGCCAGTATCCGAATAGTGGTCAACATACAGTGTCCTTTCAGTTAGAATCCGTCCCAAAAGAAGACTCTTTTAGGGATCTTAGCCCGTCAAATCTTAGTGTCCCTTTCGAAGACTCACAGTGAATCGTGCTCGCAGCATGATCCGTCATTCGAACTCAGTAGACGACAGACGGTATTGTTCTCGCTGGAGTCTCTCCCAAAACAAAGCTTTCCTGGAGGCATGAGCCTTTCAGTTTCTGGTCTCTTTTTCGACCACTTACTTCCTGAAATGTGTAGCCATTTTGGCCAATCTGAACATCTCATTCGAACAATGCATTGCACACTCCATATAGACTCCATGTACGAAAATAAGACTCCAGTATATCTATCCCAAACTTAGGCTTTCCTGAGGACCCAAGTCTATCCATCCCAGAATAAGACTTTTCAAAGGGCTTTAGTCCATGTGTCCCACATTAAGAGTTTTCTTGGGTCCCTAGCCCCTAACCCAGATCTCTCTTCCAGATAAACGCCAAAATCCAGAGTTTACAGGGAAACAAAACACTGTCTCATATTCTTAAAATTGCACTTAGCAAAGTGATTCTCTGGAAGTAAGCTCTACTGGTGAATGCGGAGTAATGCATGACAGAATCCAGTCTCTTAGGTTAGACTTTACTGAGCTCCAGTCAAGAGAGAGAACTCTATCAGTGTTTGTCACTGACATTGCGTGGTGCAAAAATCCGACACTGGCTAATGTGGAGGAAAAAAAAACAACATTTAAATTAGCTGCAATCTTCCGATATGCATTTCTTTCGGTGAATTATAATTCATGTAAGAAATATAATGTCGCAGTTTGCCATTATACCTTAAAACTTTAGTAATTAAAGTAGAGGTCTGTGGTTTTGATACAATATGTGTGACGTTACTAGCAGTCCAAAGATGTCAAACCCCGAATTTTGGTCACGGTGCCATTTATCAGGTACTGCATATTCCATTCAAGCGACAGTCTGTCCAAAAAGAAAGCTTTCCTGTGAGTCCTAGCCCATCTTGAAGTCTGTGGTTTTGATACAATATGCAAGACATTACTAGCAGTCCAAAGATGTCAAAACCCCAATTTCGGGCAGGGTGGCGTTTATCGGAATATTGCATATTGCTTTCAAGCGACGATCTGTCCAAAGAGAAAGCTTTCCTGTGAGTCCTAGCCCACTCCCGGCCCATCAGATGTTGGTCTCCCCTTGGATCGAACACACCCAGAAACATGCGGGTGTCGTCCTTCAAGGAGGTCGAGGCAGCGAAGTGATTTCCTTACAGGCCGCTACGATCTGAGATAAATTGCGGAGCTCTCCCTCTTTGAAATCATTGGAGAGATTGAGATATTTGTCTTCCCCTGTCAACAGCTTCCAGATGTGGACGGCGGCGTTGCGAAGGAAGGGATGGAATCGGAGGCGAAACGCAGTGGCTGTTAAGTGACGGTGTGGGAAGAGGTGGTGGAGGAGGGAGAAGATGAGCAGTATTTTAGCGATGATATATTTATCATGAGGAGCTGTTAGGGCTCAAGGGGGTTTGGGAAGGGGGGGGGGGTGGAAGAATTTCAGCGATACAGACTTTATGTTAGGTAGGGGGAGAGGACATTCTGTCCCTGCTCCTTCCTTCAGCTTACGCCACTGGATATAGATGAGCACTGAGATGTAGAGAAGTAAGAGAGAGAGAAAGATAGAGGGAGGGAAAGAGAGAGAGTGGGCGAAAGAGAGAGAGCGAGCTAAAGAGAGAGAGACACAGAGAGATAGATAGATAGATAGAGAGAGAGAGATAATGGCAAAAATGGCAAGTCAGAACCGGATCCCCAAGCGAGGGTCATAGCTATCTCATCATGTGCCCTCTCACTAGGTTTTGGGATGAAAGTTCTCTTGTCTCACGGGCTGAACCAGGATACCTTACAATTGTTGTCAAAACGATAAGTAAGAAGACAACAAACTCATGACGTCACTCTGTCTGCCATCTTGACAGAGGCAGAGCATTACAAGCTAAAGAACGAAAACTGATGACGTCACCACACCCGCACTTTTTCAGAGGATTTGAGTAAATAAGCAAAGAAGACAGGTAGGATGTGCCAAGATGACCTCATTGTAAGTCAGCCTTAATTGTTAAGGCAATGTTTTTAACAATGATTGCAAGAATGCGTACAGTTCAGTGAGGGTTTATAGCCTCCTCATCCTTGTCTTTTGACCCTTGACCCCATGCTAAAAGTATGGCTCCCAGAGGTGGAGTTTTCTTTTTTCAATTATTATTGCATTCTGTGCTGTGAGAGAAAGACAGGCAGAAGGACAGAGAGGAAGAAAGGAAGGAAGGAAAGAAGGAAAGAAGGCAGGAAGGAAGGGAGAAGAAAGAAGAAAGAAAGAAAGAAAGAAAGAAAGAAAGAAAAAAGACAAAAAATAAAAGAAAGAAAGTAAAAATGAGGAGGGGCGGGAGGAAGAAAGGAAAGAAGGAAAGAAGGAAGTAAAGAAGGAAGAAAGGAAGGAAGGAAGGGAGAAAGAAAGGAAGGAAGGATAGAAAGAAGGCAGGAAGGAAGGAAGGAAGGAGGGAAGAGAAAGTAAGAAGAACATGAAATATAATGAAGAAAGAAAGGAAGGAAGAAAGAAAGAACGACAGAAAGAAAGAAAGAAAGAAAGAAAGAAAGAAAGAAAGAGAAGAAGAAAGATAAAAAGAAAAAGAGAGAGAAAGAGAAAAAATGAAAGAAAGAAAGAAAGAAAGAAAGAAAGAAAGAAAGAAAGAAAGAAAGAAAGAAAGAAAGAAAGAAAGAGAGAAAGAAAGAAGCAAACTACCAGCTCACAAACAAACAAAACAATTAAAGAAGGAATGTGATAAAGAAGAGAGATATGTGGAAATCGAGAGAGAGAGAGAGAGAGAGAGAGAGAGAGAGAGAGAGAGAGAGAGA
>JAWQUT010000333.1:255013-269580 GCA_033807755.1 Ellobium chinense
TGTGTGTGTGTGTGTGTGTGTGTGTGTGTGTGTGTGTGTGTGTGTGTGTGTGTGTGTGTGTGTGTGTGTGTGTGTGTGTGTGTGTGTGTGTGTTTCATGCCTCCGTGAGGAAATCTTTTCTTTAAATGAAGTTGGGATAAGAAAAAAAAATGTGGATAATACTAAAATAATCTGGATAGACTATTTCTTTATGTGCATCCTTCACTCACAAGAAAAAAAAAACAAACCCGCGCAGTGGGGATCGAACCAAATCGTTTGTTCTCAAGCCTAGTTTTCTGACCACAGAGCTATCGAGCTATTGGAGTGCACGGCGCTGCCAAAATAGACTATAAATCATATGACGAGTAGTGAGTGACGTCACATCTGCCTTTTGCACCCGTTTCTGTCACAAATCACTCAAGTTTATTTCCATCATAACGATGTTACAAAATATGGTCATATAGTTACCATAAGCAAACAAATGGATTAATGAACAGACAAGGACAAAAACAACAACAACAATCAGACAGAAAGATGAATATATTAACATCCTCACAGAAGACATAACTTAAACCTATATGCCGTCATAGTCAGAGACTAATTACAGAGTAGTTAAATGCTGATACTAAAGTTTTGGGGGTTTACTTTGTAATTAATAGGCCTGTATTATTTCAACAATTTTTATTTTAACTGGACAGAGATTACGTCAGGATGAGTGTATAGCTTTAATAAATTTCACTGAGTTTTGCATTGTTTAGGGACATTTTGAATTAAATAGGTTATGCATTTCTGGAATAGCTTTAAAAAATTTCACCGAGTTTTGCATTGTTTAGGGACATTTTGAATTAAAAAGATTATGCATCTCTTAAATAGTTTTAATAAATTTCACTGAGTTTTGCATTGTTTAGGGACATTTTGAATTAAAAAGATTATGCATCTCTTGAATAGCTTTAATAAATTTCACTGAGTTTTGCATTGTTTAGGGACATTTTGAATTAAATAGATTATGCATTTCTTGAATATTGTGGTTTGTTCTCACATACTTCTCAAGTGTACTGTACGTAAAAGATTGGCGTGCAGGACTTGCAATTTCTTGGCTAGACGATACGAAAAGGGAAGAAAGGAAATTAAACATATTTCCTACCTGGACGAAAAAACAAAACCCATTCCAGCCACATAAAAATTATCGAAATCAGTTAATGGAGCAAGGCATGATAATTTGGCTGGAACACCGTGCCACGTCTTGGAATAGAATTAGAGAAATGTATGGCTATCTTGACAGAAAAGGTTAATACAAAGCAGTTACTTACCTTAATAAGACTCAATTGGCCAACGCTTATTTTGTTACAGAAAAGCATGTCTGGTACATCTATTTAGTGGGAAACGTGAACGGAGGTGCTCAAAAAAAAAAATTTAAAAATTCAGTACGATGAGATGAAACAGAGCAAGTTGAAGTCTGGCAATTTCCTTTTCTTGAAAGCGGGTGTCTTTATGAATAGCATTCAATTATCAAGGGCGTTGCCCAGGATTTCGAAATGGAAATTTTGAGGAGGAGAGGAGGATGAGGGGGAATAATCTAACAGATGAAGTGGTCCTCTTTTAAAAAGAAAAAAAAAAGAAAGACAAGAGAATAGGAAAGAAAAAAGAAAAGAAACCAAAAAGAAAATACATTTTATTTACCCGGTACGGATACTAATTTACTACCATGCACTGTCGCACAATATCTCGTTCAGAATTCAAACACATTGAACAATACATATCATCACCTTACTGAGGTCCGTTACTCAATACACTCAAAAGTAACTGAATGAGTCCATTGATATCGTGCTGAGAGTATATTATTCAATAAGTCGTCATTAGCACCGGACGATGAGACTTGCATTCGTGCACCAGTTACGAAGATTGATCTGGGGCATTATGAAAGGTGCTGCGAAACACTGGCAATGATTGGAATGACTCCAAGAACACTTAATAAAAAAAAAACCAAAATAATACATATCATACTTGTAAATACATAATATTACAAATGAGACACTTCACAAAGTCATTGTTGGTCACTCGTGGTACAGCGCCCTGGTTCCCCCAGCTCTAAAACGAGGTACTCATTTACACCTGAGTCGAGTGGGGAAATGGAAGTGAAGTGTCCTTCCCATGGACACCACAACGTAAACCACTCGGCCCGCAAGTCGAACACACAAACCTTAGACTTGACAATCTGCAGTTTCTGATATAGGACTCCCAGATCACACGGCCACCCTGTCTTCCTGTAAAGTTACCATTAACTGCCGATAGAGGAGAGGCCAAAGGATTTAGAAAAGGGGAGAGGAGAGGCAGAAAGAATTCAGAGTCATAACTGAATCGTGTTATTCAACACTCCATGCGAGGGTTTTGTTTAGGATGAAAATGCCAATGTTTTTTTCACTGTTGGCTATATAAGATTTTACACCCCTCATTAACTTTTCCAGGGATCCCATGCCAAAAATAATACAGCCCACACATATTGTTTAACCCTTCCTTCAAATTTTGGCACATAGAAAAATGCCTTAAGACTAGTTATTAGATTTTGAGAAACTAGGCATTAAATCAGGCAACCTAACATTTTAGGCCTTTTCTCACAATAAACAGGACAACCTTACCCATCTAGCAACAAGCATTCGTTTTATAATTGATTGGCAAACCCCCACCTATTCTGAGTCTACAGATGTATCTGCACCTACTTAAGCAATTGAAATCCAAATCCAACCCTTTTCCCCATGGTCAGTTTTCTAATTCTATAGGGACTATTTAAAACTGCATACCAAAATGTCAAGCACTGCTGGGATCTCCATTCTTTTAGAGAGATCCAAGTCTTCCGGTGATGACCAAGGCACCAACTGTCATCCACCTTACGAATGTCTTCTGTCCCTAGGCAGGGATGCTAGTCATCCCTTCCTTCTCTGCGCTCAACACTGTAGGGGAGGAAGGCAGCTGTGAGCAGTCACTGTAGTTGTTGTGCTTATCAGACACTACCAGAATAATGAGAGCACCCATCTGAAAGCTCCGCCACTGCACATAACAGACCCCCAAAAAGGCGAGAGTTATGGTTTCACCGAGCTCTAAAGGCTCAAATCACCAGCATCCTGTTTGCCATGTGCAGCCAAGAGACAACCAGCGGCCCAGACCAAAGAAATGTGCGGCCCAAAGTGAATCCAGTGCAGAGAGAAATGTCATCATTTTCTTGGGGAGTTTTTTTGGTTTTTTTTTGGGGAGGGACGGGGGGTAGATAGGAGGATGTGGAAGGGGGTGGGAAAGGAAAGTGTGTGTGTGTGTGTGTGTGTGTGTGTGTGTGTGTGTGTGTGTGTGTGTGTGTGTGTGTGTGTGNGTGTGTGTGTGTGTGTGTGTGTGTGTGTGTGTGTGTGTGTGTGTAGGGGGAATGGGGATTAACTGGCGCACGCAAGGCTGAAAGCACCGTCTCTGGAGTCCATGAATTATAGACAGGGAGCGCATGAAGAGGAGAGAGGTGACGGGACACTGGCTCTTGATCATAGCTCATTAATATTTTCAGTTAAATGGTACTGGAGATGGTATATATATAGTCTCAAAGGTGGGATAACTTCAGCTTTCAATGACTGTTGCTGAATAAATTACTGAACTGGACTATCCTTCATGACTGTTGTCGTAAAAGTAGGCGGTTCCGATTAATCTCACTCTGCTTAATCACAACTTCCACTTGACTGACACCATCTTCAAAAACCAGAATACTGCATTTTATTTACATGAAAGTCACGGTACAATAGAAACAAATCTCCCAATCACAGTTTTGTCTTAACCGAAATGGCCTTCATAAACCAGAATACTGCACGTTAAATACATTAAAATCACCGGATAATAAAAAAAAATCCTCTTTATCGCAATTTTGTTTTAATGGAAACCGTCTTCACAAACCAGACTGTTGTACTCTATATATACATGAAACTCTGTGGATAAACAATCGGTCGTATCTCGATACAACACAGTCAGTCGTATCTCGATATTACAAACAGTCAGTCGTATCTAAGTACATTGCCTCGCCTGGCCGAGCGTCTATTCCCACTCGTGAACATCTTAATATGAGCGCTGCATGCCAGCGGAGGCTGGAATAACAGGCGCCATAGCTGAAGTATTTTGAAGACACGTTTGCATTGTTTGAATTCATAACGGCATGCCTTGCGTGCATGATGATGGTATGGGCGAGTGGAGACATTTTGGGCTGAGCTACCGAGGTCGAAACGAGGGAAACGAGGGGTGAGTCTTTATGTTCTTGGCATGAACGCTTCATTTGTGGAGCAGAGTGGTCTAGTGGGTACGATGTTGGATTAAGGATTTAAAGGTCGTTGGTTATTCTTGACCACTATCTTGTTGTAAACGTCTTGGGGAAGACATTTCATTCACATTTTCCTCAGTCCTTCTGTCTGGATACCTGGCTATAGGCAGTGGAAGATATAATTGTCGGAATGTTGATGATCAGCGCTTGAGATTTGTGTGTCCGACTCTCAGGCCGGGCGGTTCACCTTGTAATGTCTATGACAAAGACACTTCACCTCCCTTTCCTCACTCGACTCAGAGTGATCAGACCTGCTGGAGTGTAGCCTGGAAGTGTGTGAAGTCGCATGAATGGGCATCAGCCTGGATGTGAGATTTATTAATCACTTATTATTATCATCATCGTTATTATTACTATCATTATTATTTCTTGTTGCCCTCCAAGCTTATCAGTTCTATTCCTTGATATCCTTTCACAAAATCTGATGTATTACAGTATGCGTACCCATAATTCCATATATTTTTTTAAAATGCAAAATGAGGCGCTTAAAGGCTCACCCGGGATATTAAAATACACGAGAGGCATTTCATTGCAAGGGACATTTCATTTAGTTTGAATTCAGATGCACGGTTCACTTCAAAGCGCTATTTTTTTACGAATATCAGAGTAAATCATTTTATATTGCAACTAAACTTTACAGGTCGCGAGTTTAATGGACCTCCGGGAGTTACGATTTATAAAGAAAATTGATATCAAAAACTTCTAGAATTTGAAAATGAAAGCAGATCTATCTGAGTCGACGCCGTGTTTTAAGGCGGGGTTTGTCTTTTGAGGATTATGACCTGATGGCGCAACTTTAAGTGGACCTTCATAATTATGTTAGATAAGCATACATATTTCATTTCAAATATGTTAGTATGTCCCCTCAGTGTTCACCATTTTGAAATGTATTTTTGTATTTGTTTGCATTGCTCTAGTGCAGAACTTAATAAACAGAATTGAATTGAATTGAATTGAATTGAATTGAATTGAATTGAATTGAATTGGTTCCTCCTTCCAACATAGCTGATGTCGTGAAAGTTTCTCCTTTGTGTACTCCAGGAAACTTAATTTTTTATTATTTTCCTCTATCATTTCGTTTCAGTAGCAAACCTTGTTGCTGGTGTAGAGATTATTATGGCATGATAGTATCCTCATCTATATTAATAAAACGCTTCAGCCAAATTTGTGTCACAGATTCCTTGAGAACTACGTAACGTAAAAACATGCGGTTTTCACCTAAATTCGTAGAAAAATACACAAAAGGTAACTATACACATCAGTCCTCTTTATTTTTTTACCTTTTAAAAAAAAAAAATAGAGTGTGTATAGCAACGAAATACAATCTCCGATAGATCTTTTCAATCCGCCCGATTCGCCAATCGTCCAACTTTTTCACGGAGTCTAATGCATTCGTCTATGATGCCTTTCAGTGCGCTAGGTATTCTTTCGCCGTTGGTGCGTTGGCTGCCTGCCCATTTGTAAAATGGTGTGTTTTTCTTGTAATTAGATACATTCTTTCTTCAGCTGAATGTTCCAGGATCTATAATCCAAAACTGATAGCTTGTTCGCGATCCACGTCTTTATTGTATGTTTACAAACATGGCGTAAGCTGTCATCGTTCTCCGTACGTGATATCATAAATCTTCAGCATTTGGGTAGATCTTCTTTTTTTTTTCCTTATTGTGTGGATAAATATGAATTGCTCACTGCCTTCCAATTATCAGTTTGTTGAAATAAGACGTGTATGCAGTCTTACAGTAACCTAGTCTATGGTCTGAACAGAATTTCTGATGCGATGTTATTCGGGACCAAAAATCATTTACAATTTATACAGTCGAATTTCAAGCTGGGTAGTGGCCTGCATATACCGCTCTCAGACTTCAAACCAGGAGACCAGGCCAAGCCTGAGGTATGAATATGTGGAGCAGCGTGGCCTAATGGTTACGGCGTTGGACTCAAGATCTAAAGGTCCTGGGTTCGATTCCCGACCACGGTCATGTTGTAAGAGCCTTGGGAAAGCATTTCATTCACATTTTCCTCAGTCTACCCATCTGTAAAATGGGTACCTGGCTATAGGCAGTGGAAGATATTGTCAGAATGCTAGTGATCAGCGCCTATAAATGGCAGCGGTACCGTATGCTCCCCAGGAAGTCGAGAAAATCTTAGTGTGATCAGGCCTGCTGGGGTAATAATAGTGTGAAGTCGCATGAGCGGGCATTAGCCTGGATATGAGACTTACATACCGCATTATTATTATTATTATCATTATTATTATTATATGTCAATGTTTTTTTATTGCTACTGTTGGTTATATAAACTTTGATCCCCGTCATAAACTTATTAAGGGATCCCAATCCTAAAATACCTTCCATGCACATTGTTTAACTCTTAGTCCAAAATTTGACACATAGGAAAATGCCCCAGGACCAATCAAATTTTGAGAACTTAGGCGGTGAATCAGGCAACCTAATATTTGAGGTCTACCTACCAACACCTACACAATTCATTGCGCTTAAGTGGCTAAGCCCCCACCTATTCTAGTCTAAGTCTTAAAAAAACAATTCCATCTATCTAAGCCTTTAAACTTCATATCCAACCATTTTCATTCTTCCTTATGGCCTTTTGAAATGTATTTTATAGGCATTATTTAAAATTGCATACCATTATGCCAGGTACTACTAGCATCTTCATACTTTATGATGGAAACGAGACCATCAGACTCCTCTACCATAATAACTTTTACTGCAGCCTGCGGTGAGAGGCACGGAAATGGGCGTGTCCCGGATGCAGTCAACCGGGCCTCCGGAACAAGCGAAGACACAGAAGCAGACTAGGGGAAAATAAGGGAAACATGGCATCATGGCCGTGTGGTTTGTCATTCATACTGAGCAACTGAAGATTGTCAAGTCTAAGATTTGTGTGTTCGACTCTCATGTCGGGAGGTTTACGTTGTTGTGTCTTTGGGACATCACTGGAAATCACAACTCCTGTCAATCACAGTTTTGTTTTGTTTTGTTTTGTTTTTTTGTTTTGTTTTGTTTTGTTTTGTTTTGTTTTGTTTTGTTTTTTGTTTTGTTTTGTTTTGTTTTTTTGCTTTGTTTTGTTTTGTTTTGTTTTGTTTTGTTTTGTTTTGTTTTGTTTTGTTTTGTTTTGTTCTTCATAATCTCAAGTATACAGTGAAAAAAAAGCGAAGTGTCCGTATTACGAAACATTCGTTCAATTTGAGATACATATACTTCACCAGCGACATCATGTGTTCTCTCTCAAATGTCAAGGCACGTGAGTAGACTAGATTCTACATCACCGGGTGAGCCAAATTATTCCTCCGTTATCGCCTGAGCCAACAACAAGAAAGAAGAAGATGATGAGCAAACCAGAACATAACATATCTATAACAGGCACCAGAACATAACATATCTAGAACAGGCACCAGAACATAACATATCTATAACAGGCATGCACACAGGTTGTCTCAACGTGCATGGACGGAAGGCAGGCGAGAGAGCGCGCACAGGCATGAGCTGTTGATTCAGCTGAGCGCCACTCACGCACGCTATCACACCTTTTAGCAGGCGTTCCGCACCGTAGCAAATTAAGCTTCTCCCCATTATGTAGCCGGGCCTGTCCGATCCATTATGTCAAAGGGAAGGCCGGAGCGAGTGCCGTGTGGAGGAGACAGCCGGTATTGGTAAAGGGAAGAGAAGGGTATGTCATATGTGTTACTAAAGGAACATACGACTTTGTTTCCCTACTCCACCCCGGGTGGTATCGATGTAAGATAATAAGTAGTTGTCATGTCATTTAAATGGGTTTTGTGTGTGTGTGTGTGTGTGTGTGTGTGTGTGTGCTATGAGTGGTTATGTGAGTCGGCTCCATATAAGTAAATTTTCCACAAAGTTAAGACCAAAAAAAAAAGTTAATTATAAATGACGATATTAATTATTTATAAGGAGACAGGTCGACCAACAATGTGTTTAGTTTCAAAATCTCAGTCAATGAATCTGTACATCGCTTCCGGGTGTGGGCCGCTTTAGTCACGTGACTAATGTAATGCATCACTATAACTAAAGCACCATTATTTTTGCACTTTGGTGTGCAAATGTCCATGTAAAATGCAAAGAGAGCGGCACCATAATGCACGTCCGAAGCAAACTGATCCGTCGGTTTTGTTTTTTTAAAATAATAATCAGTGTGCATTGAGTATACAATTCTACTACAGATATCTTTGGATTTGACACGGAAAACTGCACGCCGAAGTGCAAAATTATGCATTAGTTATGGTGGTGTATTGCCCAGTCATGTGACCATGGGAAAGTGCCACAGACCTCATACACAGACTAAAGATGGAGATTGATACCCACGTGTTGTAACTTATTATAGACTACTCACACCAGCGACACTTCCGTGTCACCGAATCATGTATGGGCCATTCGACCATCGGAAAGGGAAAAGAGCTGTCGTTTTATAAAAAAAAAAAAAAAAATCTTATGCAACCGGATTTCATTCTGGCAGTGGCCGGCATACGTCGCTCTCAGAATTTGAACCAGCGACCTGTCCCAGCTTATGGTATGAAGATGCCAATGCTTTTTCCACAATTGGCTTTACAGTGTTTTACACCCCTCATTAATTTATCAAGGGATCCCAGGCCAGTATATACACTTTCAACACATATTGGAACATATCGCAGGAAACTTGAGAGAAAAAAAAACAAACTACTACATCATACCTCTTTTTATGAAGACATCAGTGATGCGTACGGCCGACTGTCCTGGAAACTATAAATGCTATTTAAAAAAACCAGTCCAGACGAAAATATAGAGGATATCAAACAGTAACCAAAAAAGCCAAATTGTTACGTGAATTTGATCTATTCGTGTATACTGGCTTTCATCCCCGCCACAAGGAGCCAATGGCTCGTGGTAGAAAAGGCACCGACACCTGGCTTTCTTCCCTAATACGGCAGAAAGATACCATAGTTCCAGGATAGGCAACGCTGTCAGTGTCGAATCCTCAGAGACAAGTGCCGTGAGGATGAAGAGATCCTGTCAAATATCTGCTCAAGGCTTGAACAATGTGTATTGGGAAAAAGACCAAAATCACAGTGTGATTTATGGGCATACATAATGACAAGTAACCGTACTGATTAAACATCAAACAAACATCCATCAATCAATAAATAAACAAATCAATCAACCAATCAGCTCATGAATCAATCGATCAGTCAATCAATCTTTCTGTGCTGTAAACAGCTGATCCACCATGTTGTCATTTCGTTAACTGTGAGTCGGTTAAGAGGGTGGTGTTTTTAGTAAGGTCTTCAAAAAAGCTGAAATGATCATTAAGGTGAAAAAATCATCAGGGCAATATCTTCATTTTCAATTCATATATTTCTCATTGCTCAGAAACTAAGTATATAAACACCTGCTGTACAGCTGGACTATTGGCCGTAAGCATAATCCATACGTTAGTTAACGCATTGCGTTAACCACAGTGAATAATACCAATGTTTTGGGAGTTTGCTGTGGTTACCGCAGTGCGTTAACTAACATAAGAATTATGCATACGGCTGTAGGTGTCATAACTATTTTGATTTTATGATGAGCTACAGTTGTCTAGGCTACAACTGCAATAACAAACAAACAAAAAAGTTTAGTTGTGTTTGTTTATTTTTCATTATTCGTTACCAGTGTGTGCCCTTTATGAGTATGCTTGCGAGTGGATGTAGTCATATATATACATATATCGTTGATTATTTATTATACTTTACAAAAACGTTTTTGTATTCCTTATATGTTTATTGTACGAAACATGAGCTTATTAAAGTTATTGTTATTGTTATTGTTGTTATTCTATTGGACGGAATTTAGAATTCCCGCCACTTCTACTGTCTCGTTCTTTCCACTTCCCTAAAGCTTCAGAAAAAAACAAGATAAGATGGATGACAAAATAAGATAGATAAGATGACAGGAGAACGTAGACGTTTAAATTCCTGTCTTTAATTTGTCTCTTGCTCTCTATATCCATAATGCTCCGGAGAACAAGATAAGTTAAGATGACAAGATAAGATACAGCTGATGTTGAAATTTCCTATCATCATTCCAGTCTCTTTCTCTAAATCCCTAAATCTCCGCAGGCAAGGCAGACAAAATGACAAGAAATCAAAGATGAAATGATAAAATGATTCATAGGTGTAAATTCCCTCTTTTTCTTCATACTCCTAATGTCTCGAGATGACAACGAAATGACAAGATGATTTAAAGATTTAAATTTTCTTAATATCCTCTGTCTCCATCTCCACATCCCTGATGACCCGAACAAGATAAGATAAGATGGAAAGATAACATAGAGGTCTAAATTTCCCGTCTTCATTTCTGTCTCTTTCGCTTCATCCCTATGCCCCGTATAATAATAATATAATAAAACATAAAATAAGATAAGATGACAAGATACCGTAGGTGGTGACAAAGATTCTATTGAAGTGGAGAAAAATGGTCATGTGTGAGATTTTGCTAAACTGAGTTGTTTTGGCCTTGCACAGGGTGGGTTTTTTTTTTTTTTGGCGATATCTGGAGCAGTTAATGAATTCGGAGACTTCCAAAACCCAAACATAATTTCCCTTGATGAAATTAGATCTTACGTGAGGAAAAACCTGGTTGGCTGGCTGGTGTCCCAGGATCGCGCACAATCTTTACCTTTGCCATGTAATTTGTGTATCTGCTATTGGTCCAAATAATTACATGTCGTACCAGTAAAAATTTACAGGGGAAAGAAAAAAACTGTTTCGTAAGGTCATCATTTACAGAGTTACACGGTTTGATCATTTGACAAAATATAGACTTTCTGTCGCTAGTTTAATACATATTGTGTAATGGCATGCGTGGGGTNTACTAGTCAAAATTTACAGGGGAAAGAGAAAAAACTGTTTCATAAGGTCATCACTTACAGAGTTACACGGTTTGATCATTTGACAAAATATAGACTTTCTGTCGCTATTTTAAATACATAGTGTGTAATGGCATAATGCGTGGTATGGTATTCTTCACTTTGGTGCAAAAAAAGCGGAACCCAAATTTTTTGGACTTACACGGTTTGCGATTTTCACCATCGTATTATTATTAACTGCACTGTAAATGTCTTTTGGGCTGTCAAAATCAGGCTGATGTCGCTAGACTAGAAATTAAGAGGCTCTAAAGATATCATTTTTTGTTGTTGTTGTTTTGATTTTCGTTGCGAAACTTGAGAGTAAGATAATTTCTGTATTCAAAACTACTGATTTTATAGGCTAATTATTGGCAATGTGAAAAAATATCCAAATTTTACTGCAGGTTAGAGGACTTTTGACGTGAATAATTGTAATTCAATTGTAATTTTCTCGGGCTTTTTTTCTGCAGCATGGAGGATGACTCCATGTCATTTTAAACTAGTACATAATATCAGGCCCGAATAAATGCTATGTCAAAACAGTTTTTCTTACGACATGAAACTTATACACTGATCTGTTATATCATATGAATAACTTACGGTAGTCAAAGATTGACTTAAGCGTCATTTTGACAAGGTGTAAGTTATATCCTTCTCTGCCTGTGTATCATCGTCATCATGAGTGAATTATTACATAATTCCAAGGGAGTCAAACACAGGCCCAAGTGCACCCAAGAGTTATCTTTCGCAAGAAATGATGAACTCCCTTGAGTATTTTTAATTTTCGATTAAGTATTTTCCAGGTGGCGAACTCTTTGCCTTATATAAGCCGAGCCTATCTAGGAGTTAACAAACGATTAATTCCCTTGCGCGGAGCTAGCTCCGGTGAGTACGTAGTGGTGATTAAGTCTATTACAAATCTTGGTCTCTTACACCAAAAGCAACCGCAAAGGGCTAGCCGTTCTTGAGTTGATGGCCGGAAAATGGGAGAAAGAAAAAGTAGGAAGAAAGGCAGAGAAAGAAAGAAAGAAAGAAAGAAAGAAAGAAAGAAAGAAAGAAAAGAAAGAAAGAAAGAAAGAAAGAAAGAAAGAAAGAAAGAAAGAAAGAAAAAGGCAAGAACAAAAAATAACTTCAGCGCTCATGTCGTACTGTGCTGACATCCCCAACTCAAGTGATATGTGAGAAGCAGTAGCCGACAAGAGGCGCAAGAACCAGGCCCGATAGCATCAGTCTGTGCCGGCAGCCGGAAGTAAGACAAGAGTTGCCTGCTCCTAGCCGGCTGCAGATTAGCCGGAGACACCTCCATCTACCGTCTCCGAGTCGCCCCGTCTCGAGACATGCAGCCTTGGAAGAGGCAGTCATTAAGAAGTACTTTCTTCGTCAGCGCTCCCGAAATGTTGAACTATCAGGTGACGGATGGTGGGCCCTTATCGAAGAGTAATCGCCCCTGCTAATCGCCCAATTTCGATATCAATGCGCGCGCACTTTGGGTCCCGGCGGGGGAGGAAGTGACGGGTGTACCGATAAGAACATGGCGGACGAGCGAGGCACGCCGGGAAAGCAACCCGACCTATCGCCAGCATCAGGGGTGTCAGTAACGTGTTTTTATATAAAAACGTAAAAACAATAATACACGCCGAGATCGCGCTGCGAAGGAGGAATGCTGGTCGTGGGAAGGCAAGGGGGGACCTGGCAGTGCCTATCATCACATCGCCAAGACGGCTGTCTACATTTTCCACTGACTCGAGCTGGAGGGGAAACTCCCCCTGGGGAAGTCAAAAGTCACAGCAGATGCCCCCATTGTGAGGATCTATCCGCTCCTCTTACCATAGCTCGGGCACTAACGCCACTTGGCACTTATATAGTAAGGAACCAGACATTTCTCAGGTCGAATTCTCTGTTTAAAGGTCACGGTGCTCCATTTAAACTTAATACAGTAATTTCTTGCCCTCGTAGTTCAACCCTTTAAGTTAGTACTTAATACTGTAAAATATATATTTTTGGGTCAGCATAATACACAGACTCATGCTGTTACATAATGGGGCAAAGTCTGTCGTTAGTCTGTGATTAATCATACAGGTGGCACAATGACAATGGAACAAAGTCTTCTTAACAGTACAAGAACATGGCGGACAAGCGATAACTATTTCCTCCTCTCTTATTGTTCTGAGAAATAATAATGCCCAACACAATAACATCATCAGTTTATAACAAGTTTGTGCCCTTACTGACCTAAAGATCATGGTAGCCCTTTAAGATTGTCACTCTGTGAAATAATGAGAGTTTGCGCATTAACGATGAGATCCCTTACCATTATAAGAATTATGTTAATGCAACGGTGCTAAATGCACCTTCAGTAGCGTTCAACATATGCAGAGTTAATGTAATTCTCGCGATGATAGGAGATTCCATCGTTAATGGGCAAGTTATCAAAAATTTGAGCAAAGCTTCTTACAAGCTGCTGATGTCTTGAATCCAATAGATAAGGACTAAGAAAGTAGCCCTTGCGCCAATAGACCAATCCCAGGTATTGTACATGTACTGTCACACAGGGCATCGCAAGCAACAATTCCAGCAATCATTATTTCAACTTTTCACTTTTCCAATGTCAAAGAAATAGAATATAGTTTATCACATTCCCTTTTATTGACTGATGCAGCTTTTACTTTCGGAAGCGAGATTTGATGACGCTATCACACTACCGTGTCGTGTTCACCACCTTTTTGTATTGACAAAGTCCTTTAGAGATTATTTTATCTAAGCAGAGAGGAATCCACGTCAAATGTAACACTGGCTACGTTTGGTTTTCACAAAGTCCTTTAGAGATTATTTTATCTAAGCAGTGAGGAATCCACGTCAAATGTAACATTGGCTTCGTTTGTTAGATCTTCTTTAAAGTCTTTTTGATAATAAATTGACGTCATTTTGAGTGTGAAGGGGCCGTCCCTCGGACAGCGGACTCCTCTCAGTGGCTGTATCGCCCATATCATAATCAAAATGACGTCATTTCATGCTCAAAGAAGACCTAACAGACATAGCTATTGTCTTCAGACCTATCTTCATTTTCTAGCTCGTACCTTCATGAAGTCTGATGATGTCATAGTAAACAACTCAAAATCCTGAACATTATGACGGATCTAATTTCTGGAATGTGGCCCGTTAACGTCAACACGGACGATAAGTGTGTCACTAGTCTGAGTCCCTCACTCCCGCATCCTACTTCCGGCAGGAAAAAAAAGAAAGGAAAAGGTGAGAAGGAATGATAACTATTTCAACGCCCTTCGTGGCAGTAGACAACAGTATATTTTGAGAACTTTTTTGACGCGCCCTCGTCATAAATGCC
>JAWQUT010000333.1:276285-286508 GCA_033807755.1 Ellobium chinense
GGGGGGGAGTTATGATCCCGAACTGACAATTCCTGGAAGCTGTTACACATTATCTTGGGAAGTATGTCACCACGGATTTCACAAAATTACTGTGAAAGATTAATGTTTGAAAAGAAAGGCAAAACAAAAAAAAAGCCAAGCCTACCATTAGAAAATTCCTGGAAATCGACCCCAGGGTCTCTCTGCTAGCAAATCTGAACGTGCTACGTGAATTCAAATTCGTTGAAATGCCCCATCATGTATCGCCTCACCTTTTAAGCCCATTGCGGGCCTGTAGGGGCTTAGTAATCAAATAGGATATTCACTGGTACAGGTCTGGGTGCCGAAATATATTGAAGCCCTTCTAATGTTGTGGAGACTTTTTCAAAGATATCCCTAAAATCTTCTAATTTTACTCCCAAGTGGTCACCGAAAGGTCTCCGCCTTGAACTCATGACTCAAACGTGGTATATACGATCCTGTATTAGTGAAATGTACAAATCATTATCTTTCGCAGTTTCCTCAAACCACTCGTGTTTAAAATGGATATCAATAACAATAACAATAACAATAACAATAGGTTTATTGAGCTCAGACAATTAATTATCTGTTGTAAATGAGCAAAATAACAATATTTTTAACAAGCAATTCACATTCTATCCTTCCTCTCTCTTTCTCTCTCTTTCTCTCTCAACTTCACACTCACATTAATGAAGATTCAGATTTAAAATTTTAACACATTAAACAGCTGGCCATTCTTATTATAGATGCTACCGGACGTGACGTTGATTTGAGACATCTATCTTTATTTACAATACGCTGGATAACTCCAGTCTTGAGCGAAAGCAGTAGAGTTAAAATTTAATTATAACCACGTCATGAATAGATGGGCTAATCGAATCCCATGATTTATATTATTTTTGCGGATAGGTGGAAAGACAAGAAGAGCTACTGACTGAATATTAGTATTCGGTGACTGAAAAAAGGGCTGCAACACTATATAATAGTCTCGAGAGAGTTGAGAAAGTTACTGAATGGTCTGGTGTGTTGGGAGTTATTAAAATATCGAAAAAAAAAAGGCTTTTAGTTAGTTAGTTTGTTGTTGTTGTTGTTGTTGTCGTCGTTGTCGTCGTCGTTGTTGTTGTTGTTGTTATTGTTGTTGTTGTTGTTGTTGTTGTTGTTGTTGGGGTTACATATCTTTATTTCTTCACCGAATTCGCTCAATTAACTTTCTGGCTTGAGTCACAAATTCAATGTAGATGGTTCTTTACTGCTTAGGATAAGTCCACCTTCTGTCTCCGAACTTGTAAAACATGGATTTTCCCCTATCCGAATGGCCTGCTCCTATTTTCTGTAAACTGACGCCAATGGGCATGATGTCACTAGTATTGTGATGTGTGCAGCCAGTTCAGCATTATGAAGCCAAATTCTTCAAATATGGAATGAAGTTGGCGTCTGTGAGTGAGCCTTGGCTGCGTTTGTTTGGTCCCTATGTCGGCGTAAAAGAAGCCGTCTTTAGAATCTGTGGAAGGTCCATAGCAAAGAAAGAACTGTATCAGGGAAAGGTTTTTTGGCTGGTGCGCGCCAGTCCCAGTGAGGAACAGTGTAATCTACAACAGAAGTTTTTTAAAAAAGAAATGTGTCGTTTTTTTGCCATCACCGAAAAGAGAAAGTTCGGCAACATGGCGGCAACTATTTACGGTTTCAAATTTGTTAGTGGAACGTCTTGTTAATGGCGTTTGTCGGAGGAGGATGCAGCAAGAATTCACGGTGGTATGTATGTTATTGAATGAGGCAAAAATTTAATGGTAGCAAACCGCTCGCAAGTCAGTGCATTACTTTCTTCCTCTTTTGCAGTAGTCGCGGCCATCTTGGATTGCCTAGAGACTGATATATACTTCCTTTGCTAAGGACGCCTTCTATCGCGACGCCCATGGACCAAACAGGTAGCTTTTGTTTGGATACTTGATTTACAAACAACATTACAGTAGCCCTTTTACATGACCTTTGACCTCACTTACTAGAATTCCTCACCAACTCATTGCCAGAGACTGGTCCATTGCTGTATGTTCCTATTGAAAATTCACCCCCACAAGCTGGACCATCCTGCGAACTAAAATTTCTGCGCTTTTCAGTGAAATTCTTGCGTGTTTGACGTTTAAATGTATTAAGTTATAATTCCCTTGACTTTGAAAGGGGGATGGATCCTACGGCTTTGAAATCGAATCCACTGAACGTGAGAATTATGCCACATTCGAATCCCGGAGACAAACCGAAGAATTTCAAGAAGCGTTCGCCCACCAGGGGTGTGCCAGAGGTTTTTGAAAACGGCCAAGCACTGGTCTTGAACAAACGTCTGTTGGTAATTTTCTAGCGTTCTTCGCAACATGACATTTAGTGCGAGGCTGCACGTTTCCCGTCAGCGTTGGACACTGAGGATTTTCTAGTCTTCGAGGGGGTGTGGATTGGTGGTGCCTTTCATGGCTTTTAGCTCCAAATACAAAGACGTGTAAAGACCAAAAGGAAGGGGAACGGTTTGGAGGGGAAAAACCTCAAACTCCCCCTAGTTTGGCAGTTTCATCCGAAATTAATTGTGGGGTGTGGTATTGCATGGGCCCCACATGCTTCGGTAGGAGCAGCGAACTTGGCATGCCAGCTCCCGACCAGCTGATAAACAAGGGCGAGTAAACAGCCGGCAGCTCACCAACCATTTCACGTGCGTTATGGCCGGCCGCAAGCGACTCAAGTGCTGTATTGGGGCGTGCAAGAAACGCCAGAACCGCACAGCAGGCACGTCGTTATGTAGAACATTCACTGAAAAGGGAGGGGGGAAGGAGGAGGAGTGAAAGGGGATCGTACCGCCGGAGGGAAAGGACAACGAAAGAATTACCGAAATTCAATTTTCTCAAACTAGATCTAGAGTAGATTAATTCGAATTCCAGGACACCTGAAATGAGTCCTGGTAGGTTAAAAATAAGGCACCACGTGCTTAAAGGCATACTGCACCTCATATTTTAACTTTTCTTTCTTTCCTTTTCTTTTGAAATTTAATTTTAGGAGGGAAAAAAAAGAGATGGAGCGGTGACTTGTAAACAATATCATCTGTCCTGTTCCCTTCTTTACTGTTAGAATTCAAATAATATTTTGTGCAGTTCCTGGCCCTTACCACAGAATAAAAAAATATCTGCAGAAGGGACAAAAGATATTTGTGGATGTTCCCTATTGCCAATTCCTGAAGCTCGGAGACCGGTTGTGGTCAGAAAAGTGGTAACGAGGAAATCTTTATTATTCTCATTTCATTTGTGGTAGTGTGTAGATCTGCAGAACATGGTGCCTTTGTAAACGTATAATTGTTTGTTAGAAAACTAAGCTATGCGTGATATTACCCAATTCAGTTGTGAGTTGCACGATAATATGTGATCAATGAGATTCAAGCGCCAAACAGCTTAACTAAATTATTACAATTCCAGCCTTCCCATCCTTTCTCAGGAAGAACTTTGTCACTTGTGAGCCCAAACTGAGATTTTCTGTGAACGTGATTGTTTCAAATCAATGGGGAAAGAAAAATTCTATCATAAGACATTAATCAGTTCTGAATGATAAATCTTCCTCTTTCTGTGGACATCTCAAGTAGATCGTGATCACACTGGCTAGTCAACAAACACGGCCGTTATTAACGGAAGCTAAACAATGTGGTAGCATCGTTGCTAAGACGTCATTATAATTGAGGTCACACTGTGCTTTTGTCTCTTCTGTAGATGTTTATCTTGTGGTTCTTACCTTTTGTGTGTAAAAGTACATTAAATGCAGAAAAAATCCGAGAAGCTCTGGAGAATAGACCTCTCAGCACTTCTACCTACCTTTTCACTAAAACTGTACTTTGAAGATTGTATAAATTACCTTGGAATTCAATACTCCGAGATATTAAAAATCAACTTATCCGAATGTGACTCAAGGTAAAAAAGGTTCAGTTAAACATCATTTACTTTCTTCCTTACGTTTCAACCAATTTTGATCTTAACTGGCTTGAAGAAGTTCATACGAAGGAACTTACACTAAAGACATGCCACTGCAATAGCGTTGCTATCAGGATCAGTAATATCGAATTCCTTTGGCCTGATTTCAATTTATGAAAAAAATTGCAATAACATTCACGTTTTGTTCTATGCACTCGCAAAATCGGCCATCAAATATAAAGATGCCATTGTTATTTCCACCGATGGCTATGTAATATTTTACACCCCTCATTAATTTATCAAGAGGGCCCATGCCAAAATACTTTCCACACATAATATGTTTAACTTTTCCTCCAAATTTTGACACCTAGAAAAATATCCCAAGACCGATTAGATTTTAAGAAAATTGGCAATGAATCAGACTACTTTTAAATTATTATCTACAATTGCATACCTTTATACCAGATAGCATTGGCACATTCATACTTCTAGCCTTATTCCGATTATGAACAAAAGCTGGGGAAACAATTCATGGTTTGTTTATACACACGCAAGATCGGCCATCAGGCCAATTGAATGCGGAGAGAGTGACCCTTATCGCGGTGAGATTCCTTTACTTCAATAGAGCCCCAGAATTTCGTGCCTAACTTTATGGATAGAGTCGCAAGAACGTAGGTTATACCAGTTTTCAGTATAGGCCTATTTCATGTAAAAGCTCAAAAACGTATGTTGATCATCCTCATTTAATGTTATTCCATAGCACCTGCATGTAGTCAGCAGAATCGTCTTTCTGTGGTGCCAAGGTTTGATGACTGGCACATTATTCATTTTTGAGGATCACGTCCAAATTAAGGGATCATGGTTATATCTGTGCGGCCGCTTCTACATTATGGCAAGCAGTGTGTATGTATGAGCTCATGAATGAGTAAAATAATAATAATAATAATAATAATAATAATAATAATAATAATNTTTGAAGATTGTATAAATTACCTTGGAATTCAATACTCCGAGATATTGAAAATCAACTTATCCGAATGTGACTCAAGGTAAAAAAGGTTCAGTTAAACATCAATTACTTTCCTCCTTACATCTCAACTAACTTTGATCCTAACTGGAGTTGAAGGAGTTCATACGAAGGAAATTACACTAAAGACATGTCACTGCAATAGCATTGCTATCAGGGTCGGTAATATCGAATTCCTTTGACCTGATTCCAGTTTATGAAAAAAAATTGCAATAACAGTCACGTTTTGTTCTATGCACAAGCAAGATCTGCCATCAAATATAAAGATGCCATTGTTATTTCCACCGATGGCTATGTAAGATTTTACACCCCTCATTAATTTATCAAGAGGACCCATGCCAAAATACTTTCCACACATATGTTTAACTTTTCCTCCAAATTGTGACACATAGAAAAATGTCTCAAGACCGATTAGATTTTAAGAAAATTGGCAATGAATCAGACTACTTTTAAATTATTATCTACAATTGCATACCTTTATACCAGGTAGCATTGGCACATTCATACTTCTAGCCTTATTCCGATTATGAACAAAAAGTTGGGGAAACATCTCATGGTTTGTTTATACACACGCGAGATCGGCCATCAGGCCAATTGAATGCGAAGAGAGTGACCCTTATCGCGGTAAGATTCCTTTACTTCAATAGAGCCCCAGAATTTCGTGCTTAACTTTATGGATAGAGTCGCAAGAACGTAGGTTACCAGTTTTCAGTATAGGCCTATTTCATGTAAAAGCTTATTAAAAACGTATGTTGATCATCCTGATTTAATACGTTATTCCATAGCACTTGCATGTAGTCAGCAGAATCGTCTTTCTGTGTTGCATGGTTTAATGACTGGCACACTATTCATTTTTGAGGATCACGTCCAAATTAAGGGATCATGGTTATATCTGTGCAGCCGCATCTACATTATGGCAAGCCGTGTATGTATGAGCTCATGAATTAGTAAAATAATAATAATATTAATAATAATAATAATAATAATAATGCGGTTTATAACTCTCATATCCAGGCTAATGCCCGCTCGTGCGACTCCACACTATTATTACCCCAGCAGGCCTGATCACTCTAGGACTTTCTCGACACCCTGGGGAGCATATAGTGCCGCTGCCATTTATAGGCGCTGATCACTAGCATTCTGACAATATCTTCCATTGCCTATATGCACTTATAGAACGTTTTCTGGGCAAGTATGAAGCTGTAACTGCCAAATTAAAACCCATAGCTTCAGCCATTTGACACTTGTTTGAAAATGAACATAAATTCAGGACATATTTTCATGCAAAAACATCAATATTGGAGCGCAAATGTCTTCCGCTCTGCATTTAGCCTCCTTTTTAGGTAGGTAGACATTTTGTATTTTATACTGTTTCATATCCTATGGTTTAATGCATTCTTGCTTTTCAGGATGACAAAGTGTGATATCAATTATTTCAAGCATTAGTAACCCTATTTTGATCTTTGAATGACAATAGAATGAAAACGTAATTGATTTCAGCCTGATACCCGGCTTTTTTAGAAGTGTCTTATGATATAGAATCATGAAATATCGGATGTCTTTTTATATCTCGGTTGGACACAGGAACCTGCCAACATCCGAAACCAGTAGTGCGGAACTTCTACAAAATAGCGATGATCACCATTCGATCCTTAGAAAAGACTATCTCCTTATTTATGTTGTCAGATGATTTTTTTTTCATATAACTTTATTTTTCAGTCGGCTTACAACAACAGGCTGGAGCAATATCGAAACAATAACAATAATCAACATGTTATGATGATTCTTCTCTGTACTGATAGTGATGATGATTGATGGTTACAGTGATGAAAATAATGACGGTACTGATTTCAATGAGGACCTGGGATTTAACAGAGTAAAGATCTTAAAAATGCCATTTCATCGCATTAATTCCTTCCTATAGTATTACTTTCAAGGTTGTCGGATGATATTTATTATCATTTTTGTTTCTGTAAGGATACAGAGAAAGTTCTTTCCCTCTGGTTGTCATGGTGATACAACACCTTCTGATCGTAGGTTCGAGATTGTCTCATAGTACTTTAGGGCCAGATATGGCCTCTGAGTAATCAGTTTTCACTCTCACTACCGATTATGAAAAATAAGCCCTTTAGATCAAGAAAATATATATGGTTATCATGAAAACTCTCTCGGCTGGAGAGAAAAATATTGTGCGGAACGAAAGACAAATCGCCTCGTGTGTGTGTGTGTGTGTGTGTGTGTGTGTGTGTGTGTGTGTGTNTGTGTGTGTGTGTGTGTGTGTGTGTGTGTGTGTGTGTGTGGTGGGGGAGGGGAGAGGGTGCTAACAATGCGCTATTTTGTCTGTGTCATATTGTATGATATCATATGCTTTGATACATTTTTGATATTTCAGGATGGCAGACTATAATTTCAGTTAATGCTTAAATTAATAACTCGCCTTTTAATCATTGAAGCACAATAAAAAGAAAAAGTAAATGATTTCAGCTTGACACCTTGGCTTTTTTGAAGCGTCTGATGGTGTAGAACATAAAATGTCGGGGTGTCTTTCTTAACCTTGAATGGACACGGGAACCCTGCAAGCACCAGGATTATTAGTAGATGCTATATTAATACAAAACTAACACCCCATTTTACAAATGGGCAGGCAGGCAACACACCAGCGGCGAAAGAATACCTTGCGCACCGAAAGGCATCATAGACGAATGCATTAGACTCCGTGAAAAAGTTGGATGATTGGCGAATCGGGCGGATTGAAAAGATCTATCGGAAATTGTATTTCGTTGCGATACACATTCTTTTTTTAAAAAAGGGTAAAAAAAAACTAAAGAGGACTGTTGTGTATAGTTACCTTTTGTGTAATTTTCTACGAATTTAGGTGAAAACCGCATGTTTTTACGTTACGTAGTTCTCAAGAAATCTGTGACACAAATTTGGCTGAAGCGTTTTATTAATAAAGATAAAGATCTTGCTTTTTTATTTCTTGTTGATGGTCCCACCGCTGAAAGTGTTAATCAGAATCTGTGGACGAGCTGTATAGTTATTTAGCTATGGCCTAAAACTCCCGGAGTTTTTAAGACAGCTTTTAAAATTTTGCACAGGGCTTTACTAAATAAGTGTCAACAAAGTGATGTATGGTTTTTGTTAAAATCTTAAAAATCTGTTTTGGGTGCATTTCTGCGATTCCACAGACACTAGAAAACTTAAATTTTTTTTCTGAATCATTCTTTTTCACCACATCTGGAATATAGACTAGTGAAAATTTAGAGAATTTGAGGAGCTGATTTTAAATATGTCTTCCTTTTCCAGCTAACTTTACTGATCCTTAAGGCCTCTGAAGATTTACCATGGCTCCTTTCCTCATTACTTTTATGTTTCCATGGTTAGGGATGGCTTCTGAAATTAATAAGTACTTTTGGTTCATTGATGGGCATTTGTTTCAACATATTATAAGAACAGAAATTTTAGGAAATAGTCTAGCTTTTATTGAAAAGCGGTGTTCAAAAGCCGTGTTTGGTACTCGAAATTAAAAACAAAGTTTTTAAATCTATGGTCAGCCTCGCAATCCTTCAATAACCCAATCGAGATTTTAGATTAGCCAACTGAAAGTCGTTTTAAACAGTACTGTAGAAGGTTTTTTTTTCCACGAAGATCTAATTTTCGAGAATTTAGCGAGCTGAGCTTGACTTTCGAAATTTACTTCTTGCGAAACAAAGTTCCGTTTAAATGGGACATGAATACATACGATGACAGTAAACAGCGGACAACTGATCCGAGATTGTGCAACAATAGTATAGGGAAAGCACGGCAATTTTTTCAGTTCTTTTGATCCATCAGCTCGCCCTAGGTGTTGGCTTTTCCTTGTTCTAATGGACAGTGACACACACACACACACACACACACACACACACACACACACACACACACACACACACACACACACACACACACAAACGTAAACTCTCCATTTTCGCCATAAAATTAAGATTTTAAAAAATATTTTTATGGAATTTTCACATAATATAGCTAGATTATTACCACTGATACTCTGAAAATTTCATTGAATTCCGCTCACCGTGCACAACTTGGAACAATATCAACTTTGAAATATATATTTAAAAAAAGAAACACTGCATTTCAGATGTATGTGCTGGTTTTATAATTTAGAAAATTAGCGGCTTGCAGAGAGGTTTTTCCCTTTTGCATTACAATCCATCCATTTTACATTAATTTAAAACATAATATTTTCAGATTCTGATCGAAGACAGGAAGGGATAGTTCTAACTTAAAATGTTCAAATCCATGTCGACGGTCATATTCTGGTTGACCTAACATGTTCCTTCAGGCAGGACAGTACAAAGGAAATTACATTTTCTATTAAATCTTTTAACATTAAAAACCAAATCCTTGTCAAAGCTGATGACTGTCCACAAAAGTTCCAAGAAGTGGAAAGAAAAAGACAAAAAAAAACCCAATGTCCGTTCATTTTGTTCCTCTCCTCTCACATGTATACATACCCAATCGCACTGTTGCTGAAACAAAAATCTATCAAATGTGGATCGACATTCGGCATATCTGTTTCTGTAAGCGTTTGTATTGATTATGAATGTCGTAACCAAATATTTTATGTTGATTTGTTATGCGCCTTTCTTCTGTTAAGGCGTCCAAATCAGTGTGTTCAAATCTATGTATCATTTTATTCAATACGACCCGTAAATTCTCTCTCACTGCATTACACTATACATACTCTTATTTAGCAATAGCTCGAAATGTGGTCACCAATTTCAGAAGTCATTGCTACGTTTATAATAATTGCATCACAGAGTGAAAAAAATATCATGATTATGTTCCATATCATGACGTTTGCTGTTGGAAAGTTTGAAAATATCTATTGATTATTGTGAAAGTATTGTTCAATAAACGTTATGAGAACTGCACACCAGTAGAAATATAAGCTGACGTGAAAGAAAATTATTAGATAATGCGGGATCCTATGGATGCTTGAAGTAATTCAAATTACAATGTAGATATAAAAGTCATTCGAACAGCGCTAAAACCGGTAAAAATAATTATTATACTAAAAGTAAAGAGGTACAAAACCTTTATTGGAGATTTTCGGAAGACGAAACTTTCTTTATCAGGCAGCACTAAAGTCACAAAGTTTTAGTACCTCTTTACGCTTTGTTTTTTACTACCGGTTATAGTGCATTTCGAAGGACCTTTACATATCTGTTGATTATTGTGAAAGTCACTAAAAAAAATGG
>JAWQUT010000333.1:290804-310890 GCA_033807755.1 Ellobium chinense
TTAGTACATGAAGAAACGAAGAAGAAAGAAGCATAAAGACAAGAAATCGAGAAGAAAAACATCCATCTGACCAGGGATCGAACCAGAGACCTCCAGAACGTACTCGGTTGCTCTACTGACTGAGCTGTCATGCAGATGGCAGAACGTCTTAAACACATTCGAGTCACCCAGTCAGGACGACTGAATCCTTCATCTCTGAGACACAACACATATACAAAAACAAAAAAAAATGAGTGAAGATGATGAGGAGGAGGAACAACTGTAGTTGTAAAATTGATACATTAAGTCGTTATGAAGTTACAGGTTTTTGTTTTTTATGTTTTGGCCCGAGCTCCTTAATTTTGTGGTACCTTTGTTAGCGTTGTTAGAACTTCCATTTTAAGTTGTTTTTTTTCCTTTTCTTTATTTAAAGGTTTGTTAATTGTTACAAAGATCTAAATATTTAATCATGCTTTTTAGTCGTTCTACTAACCCTCGACCTATTTCTAGAATCAAGGGCGGAGCTCATCCCGCTTGCCCAGCTCCAAACAGGGAGCCACCTTGTTATTGTATTAGTGATGTCATCGTTTTACAAAAATTTCCCAAAATCAAGTTACAGGTTTTTGTTTTTTCACTCTGGGCGGATTTAATGATTTTCCGATATTTTGTAACCAAAATAAAAGTACACAAAAAAAGTATACAAAAAACGTCGAAATTTGGGTCATTCGCATCTCTGTCTGAGCAACTCTCTGTATTGTGAAGAAAAAAAGATTTTCAAAATTTTCGAGTAATATGAATGTTGTTAGATATGCACATGGGGAATATCCCAGTTGAAGTCTGATAGTCTCACAAAAGCATGTGTAGCTATGTCCTATGACATTAATATGTACAATCCAAACGTACTGCGTTAACCATGGTGAATACTACTACCGTATCGCGTTAACTAACGTAAGGATTATACATACGGTCACTGCCCGCCGCTGGTCATAGTAACAATTTCGGTTTTCTTGACTACGAAAGAGGCATGAATTAGGGCCATTAAAAACTCGAAATTCAGAAGATCATTATGTACTTGCTAGTTAACTATGAGGTCGTTCATCTCCGTAAGAATTACATTAGTGCATCAGTGCTGACATAACTCAACATGTAGAGATAATGTAATTTTAACAATGGTATGAGATCACATCGTTAATACGCAAGCTCTCAATTAACGCTGCATGCAGAACGCTATTAAGGATACATTCAGCACCGGTGCACTAATGTAATTCTTACAATAGTAAGAGATCCCATCGTTAATACGCAAGCTCTCAATCAATGGTCATAGTGGTAGCGATAGTATTATAATGTATGACCTCACAAACTCGAATTCTAGAGGAACCAGTCAGTCCATAATTCGCCGCCAGAGATTAAAACTGTCACAGGCGCTTCAAAGACATTTAGGGCTTACGACAGTATTATTTCCGAGCAGCAATATCCTCTAGTTTGTGAGGTGTTCGAATTCTTCAGTAAAATTTGATACAGAATTTGGGTCCAGAACATTAAATTTCACGGGTATGCGGATTCTTCCAGCATGTAAAGTTAGGTGTCGCAAGGTCCAAGTGTACAATATCGATTAAAAAAAAATAAAGCCGGTCGCTGCACCGTATGTATCATCATTTTAAATATCATCATCATCATCATCATCATCATCATCATCATCATCATCATCATTTAAAACTGAGAAAAATTAAAAGCTCAACCTTAATTCAGGGAATTTATTAAAAATCTAGCAAAGAATTAAGATCAAAAATGACATCCAAACGTTTCGGCTCTAAGGCCTTTATCAATAGAAATGAAACAAGAGTTAAAACTTTCACAATAAAAGCAACCACATTAAGCAGAAAAAGAAAACACAAGCATGGAAGAGTGAGTTAAAAGTCAGTTATGATCGATTACGTGAGACAGTCTTAAAATAGCTGGTAAAGACGATAAGAATTGAACCTGGATCATGGGATAAAACAGGTGGTAGAGGAGTGAATTAAGATAAGAAGAGGAGACTTGTGTGTAAAAGGGGGGGAGGGAGTATGAGGGGCTCCCCCAAGAAAAACTTGGCTCCAAGCAGTCAATAAAATAGGTGGAGGGTGGAAAAAGCAGCGTGTCAAGTTAGGAAATCATATATTAAAAAGAGACAAGCTTGGTATATCTCGATATCATCATCATCATCATCATCATCATCATCATCATCATCATCAATTTTGCAATAGAAACGATATTCTGAACCTTATACATTATGCGTTGTATATTAAGTCCAAATTTTCAGGTCTAATGGTCCAAAACAGTCATCATCATCATCACCATAAACAACATTGTTGTAAATATGCGAATATTTTAATAAATTAATACTAATAATAATAATATTAATAATGCAGTTTATAAGGCGCTTATCTAGGCTGATGGCCGCTGGCGCCACTTCACACTATAATAACCTCAGCAGGCCAGGACACTCTAGAACATAATTAACTCCCTGGGTAGTATACAATGCAGCTGTCATATACTTGCACTGATCACCAGCATCCTGACAATATCTTTCACTGCCTCTAGCCAGGTACCCATCTTGCAGACGAGAAGACTGAGGAAAATGTGAATGAATAGCTTTCCTCAGGCATCTACGACATGACCATGGTAGGGAATCGAACCCACTGCTTTTAGGTCTTGAATCCAACATCGCAATCATTTAGCCACGCTGCCACACAAAAATACCGCGTTTACTCGACATGTATCAAATTTTGATGAAAAATCTATTTGAGCTAAAATGTAAACTAACAATCTAAATGTTTCGGCAAAATCTTCTTCAGTGTAAAGTAAAGCATCACCATCATTGCCATCATTTTTGAAAATAATAGATACCTTTAGAGTGTCGAAGACGTCGAAAAAAATTAACGCAAAGTTCCAAATTTTCGGATAAGCGTTCTTTTTCAGGGAACAATTAAGAAATATTGCATAATCAAAATCATTATCATTATCTTCATTGCGTGAGAAAACATTAAACCTGTATTGGACACAAATAAATAAGAAAAAAAAAAAAATGAAAAAATTTTAAAGCGTTTAATACATAATTATGAATCATTATGTCCTTCGCCAGATGACAGACCAGCAACAGAACTAAGAGAAAACGGACAGAAAATTATGAGGAAACACAGAAAATTAAATCTGAGTAAAAATCATGAGGAAAAAAAGCTTGAACAAAAACAACAACTTATCAAGGGTTGGGACAAACGTACTCGCAGCTATGCAAAGTGATCGTGATGCAAAGTACGCCATCATCATCACTGTCATCTTCATCATCATTTTCAAAAAATATAAAGCACTCTCAAGACTGTCGCATGAAAAAAAATGTAATAAAAGTTTCAAATTTTCGGACCAGTGTCCTTCCTCAGGGAACATAAAATAATGTGTAAGGAAAGATCACACGAACACACATCACGGCACAACACACAGGCAGACGAGACCAGATCTAAACAAACAGCAAGTTTCTTTATCATCATCATCTTCATCATCATCGCCACTGTCATCACTGTAGTAAAAGCGAAATTTTAAAACTTTACTTGAACCCCACGCACGTACTTGATAAAATAAATAATGAAGGAGATGAAATATTAATCAGATTCAAACGTGTTAGTTAGAAATTATCTTACATATCATCGTCATCGTCATCGTCAAAGTCACCATCACATCGTCATCATCATCATCGTTGTCGTCATTACCATCACCATAATATAATCATCATCATTATCATCACCAACATGAAGGTTACAGGCTTGTAACTGTACTTTCACTACTTAGGGGTCATATTTCATCTCCCCTTTTCCATCTTTTGGCATGCCCTGCTTCCAGTAAATAAGGGCTCCAGGGAGGAAATTTTGATATCATGAGAAACTGTGCCAGGCACTATTTAGCCCTGGGCTGGAACTGCCAGGTCAAGGGTGTGCTCAGGCGGAAGAGGAGGGGTTTGGCGTTGACCAGTGAAAAAGGTAGGCTCTGTTTACAATAGCAACCAAGCTCAAAATTTCAATAGGCTTGCTAGAGTTGAGTCAGCCTTAAAATTTGGGCCACATAATGAGCTTTAATCTGGTATGGATCTGGGTGAAAGCTAAAACTTTGGGTTCAGAGGGCAGCTCAGAATATTAATATAGCCCCTGGAGGAAAAAAGGTTCCAATCCCATTACAGGTCTGTAACCTGAAAGAGCAGCAACGGAAGAGTTTTTGGTGCAATCGTGTGTTGTGTATGTCAAGGTAAGCAACCCCGGATAAACTTTGCAAGATAGCGGAGCATTTATAGAGTTATCTCCTCTGGATAAAATCGTCGTAACCAATTGCCTTTGTTGTGAAGGAAGGGGTTGGGTGGAGTGTTGGCGTGAACTCCTCATTCCCAATCGTAACTATTTTTCAATAAAGTTGATAAGACATACTGCAGAGCTGGGACCTGGGTTTTTCCAGTGCTCGAATGCTTTACACAATATCAAACTGGGTCATTTTATCATGTGAAATATTGATTTATTTCCCTATAGATGAGATTGATTACAAAACAAATGGACATCAAAGACAAAAGCTGCATCAAAGACGAAAGACACTTAATCTTTTACACGTAAAAACAATGCTGCTTTGTCCGATGTTATTATCGTACAATCGGTTAAGTTGTTTTTTTTTTAATGTTATGGGAGAAATAAAGGAACGTAGAGTGTAAACGACATCTGGCATTCAAAATTCAGCGCATAATTGTATTCATTTTGCTTGTAGGGTACAGTATAAGCCACAAAAAAAGTGCATTTTGACTCGCTTAGACACTATGAACTATTGGAATTTGCGAAGAAATGATGCTCGCTGGGCGAGACGAAATGTAGCCGTATGCATAACCCTTACGTTAGTTAACGTACTGCGGTAACCACGGGGAAACTCCCAAAAACATTAGTAATGTTCACTGTAGTTAACGCAATACGTTAACTAACGTATGGATTATGCATACGGCCACTGGTCCTGCAGTGGAGCGTTTACCAGACAACTGCGGCACGCAGGGAAATGAGAAAGCAAACGAAATGTCAAAACTGGTAGGTAGTAGTTTGCCTTCCACAGCCTCATCCACCAAAAAGTTTGAGAGAAGTTAACAAACTTATGCGGCAGTCCTTCATAAAGGAATGGAGAAGACAGAATGAGGGATACCAGTCTGAGTCTCAGCATCAATGCTTGTGGTGGAAAAGAACGTACTGGGTTTGTTTGGTTCCAACAATTTGACGAAAGGGCAAGTCACACCCCTTCCTTAACAAAGGAGCTATAAAACGTTTCTGGTTGGTGCGCGCCAATCACAGTGCGGAAGAGTGCACACCTACCAGAGGTCTATAAGAAATGTGACTTCTTTTGGATCACTGGAAGAGAAAGCTCGGGATCAAGGCGGCAACCATTTACAGTTTCAAATTTGTTAGTGGAATGTCTTATCAACAACATTGTGTCAGAGGAGGATATGGCAGGAGTCCATGGTGGAATGCACGCTAATGAACGAGGCAAAGATATCAGTATAGCAAAACACAACTCGCGTAGTCAGTGCGTTATTTTCTGTCTCTTCCGCATTAGTCTCAACCAATTTCTCATGCTTAGAGACTTAGACTTGTTTTTGTTAAGGAAAGAGTGTGACTTGCTATTTTGTCAAATTGCAGGCACCAAGCAAACGAGTGCTAGACCACCGTCTTCAGACTGAGGACAGGGCACAGTGGTTTAGGAGCTCACCTGCACAGAACAGATGTCAAAGTGACTGCCATCTATGTCTGCAGAATTCTTAGACAGACCCAAGAACACATATTGCAAGACTGTCCAACTTACGCCAGACAGAGAGTGGAGATCTGTCCGAATGAAGTCCAGCTGAAGAGCAAACAATTTCTGGACCTACGACGAGACGACCTCCTGCACACCGTCCTGTTTGCGAGTCAGGCTCGAGCGAGCCTTTCGCACCGCCAAATTTACCCAACGTCAAAAACAAAAACAAAAAAATGGAATTGAACATTGCAAGGTTTTCTTTTTTAAAAAAAGGGGTCTTACCAATGGACTTCTCTAAAAAAAAAAAAAAGAAATTAACGATCGTAATTCCAACCTCTATATCTCAGAACAAATTGGAGCGCCATATCTGCCCAGAGACCGTGGCATCGTTAGTATTCCATTACAATTTAAAAATAGACATTTAAAACTTAAAAGGCGAATGGCATAGAGCACGAACTCTTTCAAGCGTGTTAACAACTCTGCGATTGATTCTGATAACGTTTGCCGGAAGTGGTGGCCCTAGTAACGCCGATTGTTTACACACTGCCTACGACCCGCGCCCGTGCCGAGTCGATTTAGAGACACAATAAAACTCCGCAGACACTTCAAGCTTTACTTTTTGTTCTTTTTTACTTTCTTGTCAAAGGAGAAGTTAAATCCTTTAGGGAATGGCCTGCATGACACTTCGAGTTAAAATATGTCAGAAAATGGAAAAAGAAAAGAAAGGGGTTTGTAATTCGATCGCTTAATGTGACTTTTTTTTTTATTGGTTGTATAGACAAGAACATACTGGTACTGTAATTGAATACGTATTATCACAATCTTCTTGATCGACGTGGAAGGCTATAGACCACTTGTTAGCACCTCTAGGAAGTGGTTTTGAGGGGTGAGCTGAAAAAGACATTTCATCCGTTTCCCTGGTTCTAAAGTTACTCAAGCCCAAACCTTTTTGCTATGTATTACTGTGTACTAACGACTACACTAATTTTCGCTGGCTATTCCCACTCACCAGTAATGGAGGTAAACATCTGATCTAAAAAAAACAAAACAACATTACTTTTAATAGCCAATGGCAAGTAAAGTTTTAAGCTGCATTTCTTCGCTTGACCACCTGACTCATCCTCATGAAAAGCCACTCGAGGCCTCAGGCGATTTCAAGAGAACAGGAGGTTAGCTCATTGGCAGCCCCTATCTTTTTAAACCTCTGACCCGAAATAGTGCTGCATTAATTTCACCTAAACTGGCCAGGCAAGTGACAAATGCCCTATAACAGGCCACAACTAAGTTCACTGGGTCCCTGAGAGGGAGAGAAAAAATGATGTGATTAGATCGATCACCCTTATTAGTAAGTCCATCTCAAGTGGTTTCAAAATTAATGCGTGTGTGTAACCTAAGGTTTTTCATTAGAATCAGTATAAATTCTAACAGTAATGAACACATTAACCCTTGTGGCGCTAGTGACGGATATAATCGCTCTAGCTAATACCTGCAGGTAATGCGAATGACGGTTTCAACCGAGAGAAGCTCTGACCGGTCGGGCTAGGCTGGTATCAAAGCGGTCAGGTGGCACCAGGTCCAGCGAGGCAACATAGCTGATTATTAAAGTCTCGCATGCCTGTGAGATGTGACCACCAGCCACTCACTGACTAGATACTCCACTGTTTTCCAACCGGGGTCACCATCTCCAATAGAGCAGAATGCCGCACTTGCCCGAGCCAGCATTCATGATCATGACCGGAAAACAGCCCTGTGGCAATGCATTCAGACGATCTCTCCGCGCTGCAGGGTTAGTGCAACGTTAATAATAATAACAATAATAGGATATTAATAAAAATAATAATAATAATAATAGTAATAATAATAATTCATTTCACAGGTATACCTTGTTAATAAGTATGAATTTAAGATGCATGGATTCATTATTGTTCTATCATTGCATTATTGAGGTGGCCTTCCATATTAAGTACAGTATACCTCAATAAAACCTTTACTTTCTCCGTGCACCACTGGCACACATAACATCGAGGTTCTACTCTACTTTTCTCTTTCATATCTCCACCTGGAAATAATATTGCCGTTAAGTCCTTCAAGTTATTATTGGACATACGATATCATCAGTATCGTATCCAGGCTAATGCTTGCTCATGAGACTTCTCACAATTATTACCCCAACAGGCCAGATCACTCTAGGATTTTCTCACTCAACTCCCTAGGGAGTATACAATACAGCTGCTATTTAGAGGCGCTGATCACTAACATTCTGACACTGTCTTTCACTGCCAATGGCTAAGTACCCATTTTACAGACAGATGGACGGATGAAAATCTGGATGAACTACTTTCTCAAGGCACTTACAACATGATCGTCGATGGGAATCGAACCCACGGCGCTAGATCTTGGATCCAACGCGTCAACCATTCGGCCACGCTGCTCCACAGATGATACAAGTATAAAAGTAATTTTTTTCTGTCTTTTGTCATCTGTATCCACTGGGGTCAGAGGAAACGAACTAGCAGACTGGGAATGCCAGGATCTCTGGCCAGATCAAACACGACAAAGAGGACATTTTGAAAGATCTGATGAGGAAGTTGACGGAGGATGATGAGAGGTAATGGGAAGATTACCACCACCTGCAACGGATGATGGCGATGGGAATAAAGAAAGGGGAAGGCAGACAATGCAAACTGTCTGGAAGGGAGCGAAAGGCCCGCAATCGAATAACGGTGAGAACTATCAGTAGATGGACTCTTCGCTGGATCCTGAATCGGGGAACGGAGCACCTATGGGGTTGCCCGGAGTGCAGTGATGTTGCAACCCTGAACAATGAACAATGAACAATCTGTATCCAGTGAATTAATACTGGCGAACTTCACAAACGCGAATTTCAGGAAAACCAGTGAATAAGCTCGAGGTTGTTAGATGTTCGAGCCCATGAAGAAAATTTGCCATTGATAATGGACGGCCCCAGACAGGTCTGTGAAGTTTTCGAGAACTTCAGGCTAGACCTCCGGATATAAACTAAAGAGCGTTTTTTCTAACACTTTGTTAACTGCACTTTCAAAGGAAAGAAAATGAGCTGGTGTTATATTCATGCAATTTTTTTTGATTGATGGGACTTTTCCATCATGTCAGATCATAGTACGTTGTATGTATTAGTAAAGATGTCAAAATTCCATGGCTGTGACGTATAATGGCTAAGAAGCCCCGAAAAAAAAGCCTGTCTACACAAAATGCAGGGTTTAGTGGGGAAGGATGTTACAACGATCATGCACTTTTTGATACCAACAAACCGCTTTTACGACATGTTCCCTATGCCAAGTGATAACTAAAATGAGGTGGGCCCATCTTGGCAGAACCCTCCTGTGGCTGGTAGGCGTCCGTAATGATCCTTCTTTCTTTAAGTAAAATACGAGTATTCAATCCCTTGGCATTCTGTAAAATCAATACCGCTTAATGTAATAATACATATTTTTGTACAGAGCCCAACAAGACCTTTCCATTGATATGCAACACTTGATATCTCTGATGGCTAGACGAGGCACTATGACGGACTGAAACAGAGTTGTGTTACTAGCGGTGTCTTGTTTTGCTGTATGTCTCTTTGAACGCTAAATTTGTGCCCTTTTTTCTGCAATTTCTTTATCAATTCATTCAAAACAAAATTGAATTTAAATTCTGGATACATTCAAAAGACACAAGCACGATGGGATTTAATCCGCACAATATTTCTCTTTATTTCAAACACCATTCTGAGTCTGGGTCTCAGAAACACTCTTCAGTTGTAGTACAGTAAATCTCACCGCTTCTCTTCGACAATATATTGCTTCTTGTCACTTTAGAAGATTTTGCCAATCTGTTCAACTTGCACTTTTTGTTGAATAAATTCTTGCTTAGTGTTACATCATTAACAAGAAGAGTCAGAGAAGAGTTGTTGCAATGGCCATTTTTATTTTTTTGAAATCGATTAATCGTTATCGTTTTGAACTCGGTGCGGTAATATCTTTAATTGTATTATATGGCAATCCCTTATGGGGTTCCGGAAATCGAATATCGATGCAATGCAAGATGGCTTGAAAGCCCGCCCGAGTAACGATTATTGTTGGAAGGAACTGTCGCATGATGAAAGACGTCATCTTTGTCATAAACAACAACAGCAGGAACAGCAACAACGCAAGAGGAGACACGGCTGACTGAACGTGACAAGGCAGGGATCTGTGTTAGGGTCTTCATTATTGAAGATATTTGGTTTAACAAGGCAAGGTATGACGACTATGAAGAAGCATATTTAGGTGATATGTGGGTAGAAATGGCAAGAATAAGTTTTATGCTTCAAAGCAATGACCACGCATAAATATTAACATCATTGAGACCCTTAGCAGGCCAGGTTATTCGATAACATTCTCAACTTATCTGGAAAGAAACAGGGTCTGAGCACCACCATTCAGATCTTAGCCTCCTCTGTAAATACAATGGCATTTACAGGTGTATCAAGGCTGGAATCGAACCCGCGACCGTTTTATTCTGAATCGGCACACTTCTCTACAAACCATTTAGATGGCAAATCAGGCTCTGATGCGGGATAGTNTATGGGGTTGCCCGGAGTGCAGTGATGTTGCAACCCTGAACAATGAACAATGAACAATCTGAATCCAGTGAATTAATACTGTAGAACTTCATAAGCGCGAATTTCAAGAAAACCAGTGAATGATCTTGAGGTTGTTAGATGTTCGAGCCCATGAAGAAAATTTGCCATTGATAATGAACGGCCCCAGACAGGTCTGTGAAGTTTTCGAGAACTTCAGGATAGACCTCCGGATATAGATTAAAGAGCGTTTTTTCTAAAACTTTGTTAACTGCACTTTCAAAGGAAAGAAAATGAGCTGGTGTTATATTCATGCAATTTTATTTTATTGATGGGATTTTTCCATCATGTCAGATCATAGTACGTTGTATGTATTAGCAAAGATGTCAAAATTCCATGGCTGTGACGCATAATGGCTAGGAAGCCCCGAAAAAAAAAAGCCTGTCTATACAAAGTGCAGAGTTTAGTGGGGGAGGACGTTACAACGATCGTGCACTTTTTGATACCAACATACCGCTTTTACGACAGGTTCCCTATGCCAAGTGATTACTAAAATGAGGTGGACCCACCTTGGCAGAACCCTCCTGTGGCTGGTAGGTGTCCGTAATGATCCTTCTTTCTTTAAGTAAAATACGAGTTTTCAACCCATTTGCGTTTTGTAAAATTAATACCGCTTAGTGTTAATGATACATATTTTTCAACAGAGCCCAACAAGACCTTTCCATTGATATGCAACACTTGATATCTCTGATGGCTAGACGAGGCACTATGACGGACTGAAGTAGAGATGTGTCACTAGCAGTGTCTTGTTTTGCTGTGCGTCTCTTTGAACGCTAAATTTGTGCCTTTGTTTTGGTTTTGCAATTTCTTTATCAATTCATTCCAAACAAAATTGAATTTAAATTCTGGATTCAAAAGATACAAGCACGATGGGATTTAATCCGCACATTATTTCTCTTTATTTCAAACACCATTCCTGAGTCTGGGTCTCAGAAACACTCTTCAGTTGTAGTACAGTAAATCTCACCTCTTCTCTTTGACAATTTATTGCTTCTTGTCACTTTAGAAGATTTTGCCAATCTGTTCAGCTTGCGCTTTTTGTTCAATAAATTCTTGCTTAGTGTTACATCATTAACAAAAAGAGTCAGAGAAGAGTTGTTGCAATGGCCATTTTTATTTTTTTGAAATCGATTAATCGTTATCGTTTTGAACTCGGTGCGGTAATATCTTTAATTGTATTATATGGCAATCCCTTATGGGGTTCCGGAAATCGAATATCGATGCAATGCAAGATGGTTTGAAAGCCCGCCCGAGTAACGATTATTGTTGGAAGGAACTGTCGCATGATGAAAGACGTCATCTTTGTCATAAACAACAACAGCAGGAACAGCAACAACGCAAGAGGAGACACGGCTGACTGAACGTGACAAGGCAGGGATCTGTGTTAGGGTCTTCATTATTGAAGATATTTGGTTTAACAAGGCAAGGTATGACGACTATGAAGAAGCATATTTAGGTGATATGTGGGTAGAAATGGCAAGAATAAGTTTTATGCTTCAAAGCAATGACCACGCATAAATATTAACATCATTGAGACCCTTAGCAGGCCAGGTTATTCGATAACATTCTCAACTTATCTGGAAAGAAACAGGGTCTGAGCACCACCATTCAGATCTTAGCCTCCTCTGTAAATACAATGGCATTTACAGGTGTATCAAGGCTGGAATCGAACCCGCGACCGTTTTATTCTGAATCGGCACACTTCTCTACAAACCATTTAGATGGCAAATCAGGCTCTGATGCGGGATAGTATGGAATGTCCTTGACATGCTTAAGAAGAGCTTGCACTGTCTGCACAAATGGACAGTGGATTTGCTGTTGTTGTTGTTGTTATTGCTGCTGTTGTTGTTGTTGTTGGTGGTGGTGGTGGTGGCAGTTGTGTTGTTGTTGTTGTTGTTGTTGTTGTTGTTGTTGTTGTTTTTGTATGATGCAGAAATAAAGCACCTAGGAATGTGAAGCGTCGAAGCATATATATATATATATATATATGTATGTATATATATAATTATATATAGACAGACAGAATGACTGAATGAATGAATGAATGAATGAATGAATGAATGAACACACGACTGACAGATAGTCTAACAGGCAATATGACAGAAGAATGAATGCACAAACAAACACACCCACCAACCAACAAATAAACAGACAGACATCACTTTAAAGGGAAAGAGAACATTAAAGTCACTCCTACACATTAAAAATCAATTACGACTAAACGACTACACTTCATGCATAACCGAAACACCTTTCCGCTCGGCTGCACTTTATAAATGCACTAACACGCAACCATGTTTTTAACGAGGGCCTGTTTCTGTTGTCATGATGTTGTTTACTATAGTTACAGGGGAGGGAACTGCTGTTGTGTTGCACTTTATCGCCACTGCGGACTGTGACGGCGAATTATGTTTTCGGTTATACTCCTGGTAAAAAATGAAAAGTGCATTTATTCTGAATTGCGGGTCCTGTGGAATTTTAGATTTGTAGGTTTACTGGACGTGACCTCATCATGGGTATGAGGCTTCCAGCTTTCAAATTTACCACTGTGACAATAAGGCGGACAGAAAGACATCATCCGTTTATTATCACAATATTAATCCTCTGAAAGAAAAAATGGAGGATACCCTTCTTCAGTATCATGGAAAAAAAAAGTTTGGTCAACGACTCTACGTGCGCTGCGTTTGGAAGATCGAATAATAACAATATTAATAATTCCGTTTATAGGTATTGTATCCAGGCTTAAGCCCGCTTACGCGACTTCACGCCGTTATTATCCCAGCAGGCTTGAACACTCTAGGACTTTCTCAATTTCCTGGAGAGTGCCGTTATTCATCACAAGCCCTGATCGCTGGCATTCTGACAACATCAACCACTGCCCATTGCTAGGTATCCATTTTACAGACCTTTGGACTGAGGAAAATGTGAATAAAATGTGTTCCCAAAACTCTTATAACATGACACTGGTCGGGAATCGAACCCACACCTTTTTTGGGGGACAAACTTGACCTTTTTACACCCGGACACTCTAGTGTATAAACTAAATTAATTGTTGCCCCCACTTAGTATATATATTATTATATAGAGAGAGATTACCTCAGGGTTAAATGTGTAATTATCGACTCGTTTAAATACCCGCAAGAAAATGTGCTTAATGTCAGACGGTTACTTGCGTCGTATACCCATTTCATGCTTTAAACCTTTTCTGTAGGCTTGCTTTCTTCTTATATATAAACTGGCAAAAGAACTGCAGCTCAATTAGATCTAGAAGAAATCCCAGTCTGCATAGAATTCAACTGTTTAAATATCGATTCGTTTAAAGACCCCACAGAATTTTACTTTACTTGACATTAAAAAGCTACATGTGCAGTGAGCCCTATCTCTCNCAGTGTACACAGGGTCAGGGCCTTCCTGTGATATTTGGTATGCTTGGAGCTGGTACCCAGCGAAGTGCCACCTGAATTTCTTTCTTTCTTTCTTTCTTTCTTTCTTTCTTTCTTTGCCTGTTTTGCGTTCTTACCAGCTTTCTGCCTCTCCTTTCTTTCTGTATTTTTCATCCTTTCCCTGTTTCTTACTACTATATACAAAAAAAATGTACTTCTCTTCCAGTACTCTAAACCACCTAAATTCTTATTTCAAATGATAATATTGATGATGAAAAAGATAACAAGAGAGAAAGTGAAAGAATGACGAAGAGAATAGTTTTTCCTTCATCCATCCATCCATCCATCCATCCAACCATCCATCCATCCATCTACCCATCCATCCATCCTTCCATCCATCCATCCATCCATCCATCCATCCATCCATCCATCCAATCCATCCATCCATCCATCCATCCATCCATCCTTCCTTCCTTCCTTCCGTCCTTCCTTTCTCTCGCCATTCATTCATACACTAAACTGTACTTTACCACAGCCATGCTGGGCAAACCAACAACCTATGGACATTTATGGAACAAACATGCAATAAAGAAATAAAGAAATTGACGCAAAATGACAAAATAGAAATGGAAAAAAAAAGTTTACAATGGACTTTGTCACAAACAAGCTCAGGATCATGATGGGTTTGTAACATTGATCCGTGTGACATTCAACAACATTTTAAACGAGAGCAGAGGTGAGACAGAAAATGACAAAAAGACAAAAGAGAAAACTGCTCAGGTGCTTGTTTATATTTTTGCTGACGATTGCATTGCACTTTTATGGGTCATTGAGAACTTGCAGGGCTTACACCACAAAACCCATTATCCACCATCTCGATGTTCTAGCTTATTATGCTGATTTTATGTTACAGTAGGAGTTTTTAGTTGAAGATTCAAGATTCGTTCATTTGTAGGCCTTTCCGGCCATTTCAGCACATCAGACATCTATAAATCTTAAAGAACACATATCATACAGAAACCAAAACACTACGTATGTCTGTTTCAAAGGGTAAACGATGATGAAAAAGATAACAAGATAGAAAATGAAAATTAGACCTACACTTAGTATACAAATATATAGAGAGAGATTACCTCAGTGTGTAATTATGTGTGTAATGTGTAATTATCGACTCGTTTACAGTCTATAAATCTTAAAGAACACATTTTATATAGAAACCAAAACACTACTTATGTGATGCACTCAGCCCTCACTCGATCTGATCCATTCTCGCTTGATTTCAATCATTGCTCTATTACATGAATACCTTTTTCACACGCGTACACTCATTAGCACAGAATCATCCACACAAACATACACACCACTCATATGCACAGAATCATCCACACAAACACACCACTCATATGCACAGAATCATCCACACAAACATACACACCCATACACACATACCCATACACACGCACTCATACACACGTGCACAAGCACACACTCACACATTCGCACAGACTAGTCACACTGAGGTTTCTGTCACCCGGAGATATCACATTATATTGTTTCAAATAAAACAAAAATACCAAATGACTAGTATACCAGCAAATTTCCATACTACACTATGACATTTGTCATACAAAATTTCATCATCAAATTTCGCCTTTTTTGTTTGAAAAAAAAAAGTGCTTTGCCTCTGAGCTCTTTTGCTACACAACCCTTCAGTGGCGTATACTGCATTTTGTCATGAAGCTCTTCACTGGTTTGAAGTGCTAAAATGACCTTTACGTCTATCGAACGAACTAGCTAGCAGTGATCTTTTCCTTTCATGAGCAGTTTTAGGGCCTAGAATGAGGTGCACCTGAGTACTAGAACCACACGATATTGAACCTCAAGTAATGTTCCAGTACTGATTCCTGATTTTCTATACATTTTTTTCTGACCAACTTGAAAAGCTCACAAACGTGAACTTTGGATGGGAATTTGGAGTTTTTATCCAGTTTGACCACAAAGTGACAATATGACAATAACACATGATTTTGTGTTACTTGTTACATACAGAATTATTGCACCAGGGCGCCGAAATGTAACTGATAGTCTCTTCTGAAAGATGTTCTGATGACATCACCATATAAGGACTTCTTACGATATTTATTGTCTTGAGATGAGGAGGGGTTTTAGCAAAGAGCTTTCTCGACCCGCCGCCCACCTCCTCTGCTTTTCTTTCTTTTTTTTCTTTTCTATCTTTCTTTCTTTCTTTCTTTAAACAATAAGCCTGTTGTCATTCACAGTTTCTAGCCCTCCAACCCTCATTTGTGTCCCTGTAAAAATGTCACCAATCAACAATAAATGTCAGCACAGTTATATTCCACTTAATCGCTTTCCACTTATTGACAACTTCCGCATTAAAGCAATTTTATTTAGTAAATACAATACTTTATTTCCTTTGTGAACCTCGACTTGTTAGTTCACATTAGCTCCTCTTAATAGCAACGTATGCCATGTCTCTGAGGAATCAACAACATATGCCAGGCCTATACAATTTCCCATTCTTAGAGGTCAATGAAAGCCTTCTCCTTATACATGTATCGATAGTTCAAAGATAAAATATATTGTCCTACACAAGTCAATAGACTACAGGGACCCTCTCGAAACATATACCCAGGTGCTGTATAACTTCCTGAAACAAAAGTAAATAACGTGTCAGTCGTTGATCGTTTAATAAGTTATTTAGGGGCAATTAGACAGTATACTTTCCGACACCCCTACATTGCCAGCAACATTTCAACGATATCTATATTAATAAAACACTTCAGCCAAATTTGTGTCATAGATTTCTTGAGAACTACGTAACGCAAAAACATGCGGTTTTCACCTAAATTCGTAGAAAAATACACTAAAGGTAACTATACACATGAGTCCTCTTTATTTTTTTTACTCTTTTTAAAAAAAAAAGAATGTGTATAGCAACGAAATACAATCTCCGAAAGATCTTTCCGATCCGCCCGATTCGCCAATCGTCCAACTTTTTCACGGAGTCTAATGCATTCGTCTATGGTGCCTTTCGGTGCACTAGGTATTCTTTCGCTGCTGGTGCGTTGCCTGTCTGCCCATTTGTAAAATTAATGGGGTGTTTGTCTTGTAATGATATAAAATAATACGCCATTTTTCCAAGCAGGATAAAATAGTCCCATGAGACATTTTACTATGGGTTAAAAAAAGAGGCAAATAAATGACATTTTATTCATAACTGGCAAAATGACATACAAAACAAATCTGAATTTACCAGGTGATCGTCTCCCTTTGTTCCAGGGATATAGAATATATTATTTCTTTTGTGAACTATTGCATCGCATTAATCATTTCTATCGTCGCCGTCATATGCGACAGCAACATTCTTATAACTGCAAACAGCAGAGACACCTGCACTACTTCCGCTGCCATTATTTTCGTCACCTTCAAAGAACCTTGTCTACAATGAAAGTTTGGCTGGTCTCTTTAGGTAGATAAATAAGATATGAGGATAGAAGTAGACAGAATAATTGAGATTTACAGTATTAAAACAAATTCCAGACCAAAATCATCATCATCATCACCATTATCATTATCATCATCATTATCATCATCATCATCATCATCATCATCATCATCATCATTTTCTACACCTGAAGAAGGACGCCAGTCCCAAAATTTATGCATTAAATTTGTTAAATTGTTATAGTTTTCTTGCTTTACTTATTTAGATCCAGTGCGGATAAATGTTTTGCAAATCATCATCATCATCATCATCATCATCATCATCATCATTCTTATTATTATTATTATTATTATCACCATTTGTAAAAACAAGTAGTTGGGTTTCTCAAATATTACTGGCGGTGTTTATATAAATATATTATCACCATCATTACTATTAATCTATTAGCGACAACAACGACAGCAGCGGCAGCACCAATTGGTCATCAGAGCCATTATCACCACTACCACCAACTTCACCATCACTACCACATCTGCCAACATTATAACATCGTAAGCAACACTGCCATCAATCTACCACTAAATACTACCACTAACACCACCACCACTGTCGCCTTCGTCTTTTTCTTCTCTCATACAATACCTATTTCCTCATTGTAATCTCTTTCTTACACATTCCTTCTGCCAGCATACGTAACTCCCATTCCAAAAGATACTTCACTCTACTTTTACTGCCAGGCCCCCTTTTTCAAATCATGTTTATTACACCCTTATCGCTGCGGTTCGATCTCCAATCGGGGATCGCAAGGTAGCAGTGATCGATCCAGAGCGTGCCTAACAACCAGCCCCTTTACGACATTCTATTTCCACGATTAGCTTGAATGCAAGGCGAAATGTCTCCGCTACTTTTCTCCAACCCATTGTGAAAAAATCTTAGACCTGTGGTTTAAAGTAAACGATTATCAATTACGCCGTTAGCCTTAGGGCCGAATTCAAAAACCGTCCAATACCAGTGTGCCTTTCTCTTGTAGGTTTGGTTGTTTTTTTTCGGTCGTTCACTTTTGAAATTCGTGAAAGATTCCAAACTAGGGCGTTCTTTTAAACGGGACGTACCAACCAATCTAGCGTAACCGCGCGCTGTTGAGACGCCAGTTCAATACAACAACCTATGTTCGTATCTGGTTATCAAAAGAGTGTTTAAAATAAGTGACTTAGTTTATGTTAGACCCTGGTTGTTTTCGAAAGTGGAATATCAGAATCTATTGATTTTTATGTCTTGGACGCTCTCAAAGGTTTAAATCCGAAGGTGTGCTTCGTTGTGTCAATAGAGATTTTCATTCGTATCGAATAATCTGTGACTAGATGTGTCGGACGTCGAATGTGTGCGTGTGTAGTGATCTAGAGTTGCTTATCAGAGTCTAGCATTCGTTTCTATAGTTCTGGTTTCAAGAGATCAAGAGAGAGAGGGAGGGTGAGAGAGCAGGACATTTATCAGGTAAGAAAGGATTTTCACCTAATCAAGTTTTAGTTTTTTGTTTATTGTAAAACTTATTTGCCATGGCGGCACTGTGTGTTTAATTGTTTGTTATTGTTGGAGACGTTTTAGTTGATTTTTTTCTAGTTTTGTCGCTATGATGCTGATGTTTTCTTTTGTGATTTCTTGTTGTTTTTTTAAAGTTTATTAACATTTGCTATGGCTGTTTGGACATTCTTTGTGATGTGAAAAGCAATGGCTTGTATCAAAGCCGGTTTTTGGGGATCTGATCATTTCGCTCTTTTCTTAAGGCTGTTGTCCTCTTCTGTCGGTCTGTCAATCAGCTTCTCCGTCTGTCTGTTTGTCTTTCTGTCTATCTGTCTGTCTGTCTGTCTCTCTGTCTTTCTCTCTCTCTCTTTCTCTCTCTCTCTCTCTCGTTCAATCTGTGCTTCCCTATTTTGAAAACGTGCAACACTGACATAACCATCAACTGTATATCAATATCAATATGCCATTTTTGTTTGCTACACGTGATGAAAATTACGACGGGGAAAGATGATAAAGATGGTGAATGATGATAAGTTGTGATCCATTCTTTATTTGATGGGTGCTCTAACAATGATCCTTATCAAAAACACACTCACTAACGCCACCATCCATTCACCACTACCATTAAAGCCTAAATAACCAGTACCATCACCCATACCATCATCAGTCTTCATTCTATAGCCACTCTCAATCTCCCTTGTTCCTACTGAAAGCAACATCAACAACAATAACAATGCCAACAACAACAACAACAACAACAACAACAACAACAACAACAACAACAACAACAACGCCAACAACAACAACAACAGCAGCAGCAGCAGCAACAACAACAACAACAATAACAACATAACAACGACAACAACAAAAACAACAACGAAGACAACAACAACAACAACAACAAACAATAACAATAACAAACAATAACAACAAAAGGCAACACAGTATCAATCAAGATAGTTCATTACATTGTCTAAATCCCTCCATTCCACATGGAGATATTAATGACAGACTGGTCAACGAGGTAATGACTCCGGATTAAAAAAAATGATTTTAATGTATATACAAGTTTTACAGAACTTGTATCCAGACAGTGCCAACACATGCGACTTCACCATATTATGACCCTCCCTCCCCCAGCAGGCCAGATTACTCAATAACATTTTCAACTTCCTAAGAAACATGCCATTCAGCTGCCATGTTACAGATCTATGCTAATCACTAGCATTCGATATTTGGTTTCCACTGTCATTAAGCCAACTGAAAACAACTTTTACAGCTTAGCTCATGAGTCTTTTACCTCCCTCCCCC
>JAWQUT010000333.1:312879-331448 GCA_033807755.1 Ellobium chinense
CTTCTCTTCTCTTCTCTTCTCTTCTCTTCTCTTCTCTTCTCTTCTCTTCTCTTCTCTTCTAAAATGCCTAATCCTTCAAGTGACATCTCAGAATTATCATAATCATAACACCATCATCGCCACAATCATGGTTATCATTATCATCATTGTCATCATACCGCTATCACATCATAACCATCATACCATCATCATCACTATCCCCCACACCATCATTTGTTTCACACAAAATAAAATATAATAGCGTCCACCAGTGTAGTACTATACAATTTTATTTAAATTACAAAAAGAAGCACACAATGTCAAATTTTCGGAATTGAAAATTCCTTCATCAGGAATAATAATAATAATGATATGGAACAAGAAATGAATGATAACAATGAATGTGGCGATCGCCCACACCATCATTGCCATTGTTATCACCATGCATCCTGTAGGAGCTCTACTCTATGAAAGATGTTGTAAAGACATTAGGGATCAGCATTTATAAAATGGCCGTGGTACTACACTCTCAACAGAGTGATAAGAATGGCCTTGTATAACCTGGGTTGCATTTGTTTGATCTCTGCAATTTGACAAAAGGGCAAGCCACACCCCCCCTCCCTTTTCCTTAACAAAGGAGGTTTCAGGGCTATGCTTTTGGTTGGTGCACGTTAGTCAAGTGAGGAAGGGTGCACACCTATCGGAGGTTTGTTAGAAATGTTACATCTTTTGAATCACCGAAAGAAAAAGCTCCGCAATATGGGTGCAACCCTCAACGGTTTCAAATTTGTTAGTAGAACGTCTAATCAGCCACCTAGTGTCGGAGGAGGGTGTGGCAGGAATCAACGGTTTACTAATAAATTAGGCAAAATATAAGTATAGCAAACACCACTCGCAAGTCAAGAGCACTATTTTCTGTCCCTTCCGCATTAGACATTAGACAGACATACTTGTGCTAAGGAATGGGTTTAGCTTGCCTTTTCGTCAAACAACAGGGACCAAACAAGTTTTGCCCTGACTTACTGGGTCAACCATATAAGCATGGTGAATTTGTAAGAGTTGGCAGCTTTTAAGTATGAAACGTTTACTTATCATCATTATCATTATCATTATTATTATCATTATTCTACTCCAGAGATGGACACATCCAGAGCGTTGTACACAAATCGCTACCAGGAAGCTTCTTGGGGTAATAGATGGGCCGTGCGTCAGTGGAATCCACCCCACGGACACGGAGTCTACTTGTTCATCAGATTCCCCGGACACTCGGTGGAGTTTGCGGCTCAGACGGTCGTGCTAGGCAAGAGGGCTGTGACCACAGCTAGAGGCGAGTTCATTGGAATAGCTAGGAAGGTGAGATGAAGGGAAAGGTGAGGGGAGGAGGGGAGAAGAGGAGGGAGAGAAAGAGGAAGAAAGATGTGAATGAAAGTGAGAAAGGAGACGGACGTGTCTATGCTGAGTGAGGATGTTTTGTTTATAATGATGATGGTGGGATATCGTACCGAAGAAGAGGACCTCAGGCAGAGCCAGAGACGAGTTCATTGAAATAACTAGGAAGATGAGAAAGAGGGAAAGACAGAGGGAGGAAGGAGGGAGAAAAAGAGGGAGAAAGACATGAATGAAGGCAGTACGTGTCCGTGGTCTGTGGCAGGGTGTCTTGGTCCCAATGATGGGGAAAACTGTCGTAATGGGCAAAGATGACGTGGACCAAAGCCAGACATGAGTTCATTGGAATAGCTAGAAAGGTGAGATAGAGGGAATGAAAGAGCGAGGGACGAAGGGAATGAAAGAGGGAAACTTGCAAGAATAAGGCCAAATATAAAAGAAGAATGTCTGTCTGTGAAGTATGACAGTGTCGTGTCTCTTGGTTGTAATGACAAAGGCACACTGTGGTACTAGAAAATCTTGCAATGACCACAGCCAGAGGCGAGTTCATTGGAATTTCTAGGAAGGAAGGATTAGCGGAAAGGTTTAGAGGGTAAGAGAGAAAAGAACGAGAGGTATCAATAAAAGTAGGAAAGAGGACGTAGGTGTCTATGTGACAGAGTATCTTGATGATGCCATACAAAAAGAGGGCGTCAGCAAGAACCAAAGGCAAGTTCTTTGGAATTGCAAGGAAGGTGAGATACAGAGAAGGGTAGAGTGAGGGAAGAGGAAGAGAAAGGGGAAGAAAGACATAAATGAAGAGAGAAAAGGAGACGAATGTGTATATGATGTGTGGTGGGGTGTATTGGTCATAATGATGATAAATGGGCAAAAAGAGTGTGTTCATTGGAATTGTTAGGTAAGTGAGAATGAGAGACGGAGGGACGGACGGACGGAAGGAAGGAAGGAAGGAAGGAAGGAAGGAAGGAAGGAAGGAAGGAAGGAAGGAAAGAAAGATGGGGAAGGATGAAAGAAAGGAAGGAAGGATGGAAGGATGAAAGAAAGAAAGGAAGGAAGAAAGGAAGGAAGGAAGCAAGGAAGGAAGGAAGGAAGGAAGGAAGGAAGGAAGCAGGGAAAGAAGGAAGGAAGGAGGGAAGGAGATAAAGAAAGAAGAAGGGGGAAGAAAGGAAGGAAAAAAAAGAAGGGTAGCATGAGGTAGAGAGTCAGAAATGGAGAGATGTGAGGCTCTGCCATAATCTGATGGAATACCGTTCTGAACACGAGAGAGGTAACCATGGTCAGAGGCCAGTCCACTGGGAACTTGTCTGGCTGAAGTGAAGGCAGCAAGGCGTGATAGAAGTAGGAAGGATGGGGAAAGAAACAGAAAGGAAGAAGGAAACGTTATGAAAATCTGCTAAACTATGAGTTTACACTGTGTGATAAAGTATATCTTTATGGTGTTGATGCTAGAACATGTCCAGGGTGTACAGCAGTTCCATCAATATGTATGTCATGTTTATATTGACCAATAACAGATAAAGAAAAGGACACCACTCCATGCCTACAGGATAGATGATAATATGGGGCACTAGAATGGCGATCAAGCGTGTATTCAAGTTCCGCATGTAATGACTCAGTCTTTCGAAAAGCTTCATATCTAAGACAAACTGGTGGTAACCATATCAAGGCAGGAGTACATGTACATTGCAAACTGAGAGCTTGAATATAAAAAGACATGGAAAAACCAGGGTTACGTTTCTTTGGTCCCTGCAGAGTCACGAGAATGGCTTTCCTGGTATTATGTAGACAGTCGTTAACAAAGTACACGTTTCTGGTTTATGTGCGTCAGTCATTAAAGGTTTGTTAGAAATGTATCGCATTTTGCACGAAACTGGAGGAAAAAGCTCGAAAACATGGCGGCAATCAAAAGTTGGGACATCATATCAAAGGCTTTCTGTCGTAGGAGGATTTTGACAAGAATCAATGGGTAATGAAGGAGGCAAAGATATAAAGCAAATATCACTCGCAAGTCAGTGCATTGTTTTCAGCCTCTTCCGCATTAGTCGCAACCATCTTGGCTTGCCTAAAGACTGATATAGTTCCTTTGCTAAGAAAGCGATGTGGCTTCCCATTTTATCAGATTGCGGGAACCAAACAAATCAGACACGTAAGCGAGTGTAAACCTAGCTTATTTCATCTTCACTGGTTCTACTGTAAGCGCGCATGTGTAGTCATACTCCAAAGATGGTTCCTCTAGTCCCAGATCTGAATTCTCGTCTCGCAGGTTCACGATCTCAGCTCAGGTCCTAGACAGAAGGAGTCTCTAGTTGTCTACCTGTTCGAGTCCACGAAAGCAGCCACTATTTTCTTTGTCAGTGACAACCGTTTCAAACAGCCAGACTTCCCTCCACCAGCAGGAGCATGTGAGGCTTGGACAGTGGTTAAGTACTTGGAAACCAGGAATGATGAGTGTAAGCCTTCTTTCTCTTCCTCCTCCCACCTTTTCCTCTTCTTTATCTTCCTCCTCCCACCTTTTCCTCTTCTTTATCTTCTTCCTCCCACCTTTTCCTCTTCTTTATCTTCCTGCTCCCACCTTTTTCTCTTCTTTCTCTTCCACCTTCTTTCTCTTCCCCCTCCCACCTTTTCCTCTTCTTTCTCTTCCTCCTCCCACCTTTTCCTCTTCTTTCTCTTCCTCCTCCCACCTTTTCCTCTTCTTTCTCCTCCTCCTCCCACCTTTTCCTCTTCTTTCTCCTCCTCCTCCCACCTTTTCCTTTTCTTGCTCCTCCTCCTCCTCCTCCTTCGTCTCCTCTAAATTTAAGTTGCAGGAGCCAAATAGTAAAAGCCTCTTTGAGTCATTTAATAAAATTTTCTTCCTCGAACCACAGAACATTCCGAGATGGCCAAGACTAATATGCAGGTCTGGTGCCACCACTGTGCTGAAATTATATACTGTTTATAGTGGGGTCCTTCATTTAGGTTTTTCACAATTTTAATTTTCATGAAATAGGGTTGAAAATGTGACCATCTTTTGCAGATCACAGGCTCGCACAAATGAAATTCGATGAAGCCATTAGGAAACACTGCCCGCAACAATAATTTTTTGGACAAATTTAAGACGATATTTCACCGCTCCTGCTGTGTGGCTTCATATTATACGAATATTTCTACACAAATCTGTCCTTTATACTCCACTTTTCTTGGAGTCCAATTTTTTTTACCAATTAGGCTCCTGCAACCTATAGATGCACTTTTTCCAGTGGCTCAGTAAATGTATTCATTTTTCATTTTTGCATTTTCAAGGGACAGACTACTATTGCATTCTGTGTCGTGTCCCATCTCAAATTCCATTGTATTTTCTATAGTCGCCGATGTTCAATGCATGTAAGAGAGTTTTCTCTTTCTACAGTATCCATTATTAAAAAGATTAAAGGTGTGATCATAACTTTCTGGATTCTTGTGTTCTTAAGACGGCACCTCGTCATCGTCTTTGCCTTTTTCATCATCTGGTTCTTCCCACCGGCATCATTATCCTTACTCTCTTTCGCCCTACTCTTCGTTCTTTCTGGATTAGAGCATCCTCTCTCTCTCTTTCACTCTCTCGTACTCTCTCACCTTATGTCATTTCCTTGACTTCGTATACTGTATGCACCCGTCTATACCCTTGTATACCTGCGTACAACTTCCAAAATCGAGATTTTTCTGAGGTAGTGACTTTTTTTTTTTAATCCATAACTAAAATTAAGCTTCCAGAATGGTTTTTTCCTGTTAAAGGCTATTGTCATTGTGAATACCTTAACATGAGCATCATATACGACAAGCAGTTACTTTACATTACCTCTCTTTCCCTCAAGGAACAGTTCAAAATGGATTTGCCCAGTTTCGGAAATGCGATGGTCAATTCGCAAAACGAAAGCAAAGTTAATGTAATATATTCTTGATATTCCCACAGCGTACAAAACATACATGCTGTGTGACAACACTCTTAGAGCGGCTACATATCACGAGTACAAAGAACAGTTTGCACAGCCTTTCGCTCAGTTGGTCCTTGACTATGGCGGACAGGTAGGACTCATTGATTAATTGATTGATTGATTGATTGATTGATTGATTGATTGATTGATTGATATGAGTGGGATGGATGGATGGATGGATGGATGGATGGATGGATGGATGGATGGATGGATGGATGGGTCATTTAGTGACACAGAAGGAAGAATAAAGTTGAAAACAGTTGAATAAGTGAGTGAGTGAGTGAGTGAGTGAGTGAGTGAGTGAGTGAGTGAGTGAGTGAGTGAGTGAGTGAGTGAGTGAGTGAGTGAGTGAGTGAGTGAGCGAAGTGAGTGAGAGAGTGAGTGAGTGAGCGAGCAAAGCGAGTGAGTGAGTGAGTGAGTGAGGGACTGAGTGACTGAGTGACTGAGTGACCCAGCCAGTTGGCCTGTATTAGTGAGTCTGTGGAAGAGAAGCTGTGTGTATGAGTAAGCAAGTGGTTGAGTTATGAGTGGATGGATAAGTGAGAGGGAAGAAAAGAGGGGATAAGAGAGCGAGAAGAGATTATGCTGGACGTCATCGTCCACATCATTTGTCATAATTATCAACTGCATCATAATCATCATTATTAATATTATTATCATCATCAACAACACCTTCTTCATTGTAAAATCAGCGAAAATTCTAAACCCCTACTCAAGTGATATGTTTTTTTTATGAAATATCAACACACAGGTCTAAATGTTTCAGCAGAAGCCTTCTTCAGAATAAATCATCAACATGATCATCATCATCATTATTATCATCATTATTTGCAAAAGTGCTCTTTGTTCATCATCATCATCATTATCATGATCAGCATGATCAAAATCATCATCATTATTATCATCATCATCATCAACAACAACAACAGCAGCAGGAGCAGCAGCAGCAGCAGCAACACCACCAACAACAATAACAACAACAACAACAACAACGACAACAACAACATAATAACATTGCAAGAATTGTCTTCTATCATCCGCAGCCATTTGTGGTGCAGTCCATCGGCGTGGAATCCCTGAGAAGACATCATGTGGAGCAGAACACCATCTGTACCATGCACCTCTTCAGAAACGAGGAGGACATCAAAAGGATGATGGGCGACCGTAAGTATTTATCTCACACTGTTTGAACAGGGGTGGATTCAGAGAGACAGGTGGTACACCTACCCCCCACAAGGAGACTCCTTAGATCCGCCTCTTTCTTTCCAGTGCTGTAATGTTACATTGCCCCCTCCATGGGTCTATGGAGACATCGGGTTAGGCCCGCCGTCCCCCAGATGCCTTTGAGGCACCCTTTACATACAGTGTGAGGCCTGGTTGGTGTTGGGGTTATCACACTATACAAGATGAAAACCACTGACTAAAAATATCAGCCATTCACAGTGCAAAAGTGAGACCTCACAATCTCGAACTTTATGCTGGCTACCCGAAAACCCTACACACTTCATGTAATGCTGTGGTCCCAAGTCTATATCAACCCTTATTTAGGTACTCCAGATCACAAGTTCAAAATTAACCCTTGAAACGCCTGCGCTTCAACAGCATCAGCTTGTCTGATAGGTTATGTACTGTTACCGTCTTACTGTCTAATTTGCCGACTGACTGTAATTTGAGAGACTACGCTACACGATGGGATCTCTTACAATCTTAAGAGCTACATTGGTGCATCGGTGCTAAATGCACCTTAGTCTCGTTCAAAATGCAAGGTTAATGTAATTCTTACGATGGTATGAGATCCCATCGTCAGTGAGCAAGTTCTCAGTTGTCACCCACCTACCACCGTAAACTGTTCGCTGGTTAACCTGGTGGCGTCTAATAGTAAATATACTGTATATATATTCGTTCCCGGCCTCAAACTAGGCAATGGATTGAGCATATCGGTTTGACATCCGCGTTACAAGGGTTAAGGACTGATCAGAAGCATGTCGAGTTTGTGAGGTCACACTATAATTAAGACTGTGGTATTATTGAATGTCTGGCTTGTAAGTCTTTCTTACAACATAAACACTGTCAAAGTCTGAGCTTCGTGACTTTAGCCTGGGGAGTTGGATGGGGGAGGGGGGGGGTGTCAGACAATGTAATTTGGTTGTGACCTTAGGAAAGACACAATAAATTTCATTCATCATTCGACTCAGGTGCGGATGAATACATGGCTTTAGAGCTTTTGGGGAGGGGAAAGCAGAATGTGGCACTGCAAGAACAAGACATGAGTTTTTGAATTTCATTTGTTACGTGTAGCCTAAGAGAATGCATGGTGTGTGTTGTTGTATAAATCTATTTTCATATTATTTTGAATGAAATCGATAATAATATAAGGCGTAGTTAAAAAGGAAAAGAAAGCCCATGCGTACTTAATGTAGCACTCCATCTGAATGAATCTTCACTGAGTACGTATATCTGTGAATACAGTCAAGATCTTGTTTCATTTGATGTGTGTGTGTGTGTATGGATGATGTGTGTGTGTGCGTGTGTGTGTGTGTGTGCTTTTTATGTGTATGTGTGTGTGTACGGATGTGTGCGTGAGTATGTGTGCGGTGTGTATGTGTGTGTGTTATGTTTGCGTATTATGAGTCAGTATGACATTGTATGTTAGTTTTATAGTCTACCAGAGTTCACTATTGATGTATTGTTTGTTAATATAATAATATTGTCTTTGTGCACTTGTTCAAGACAAATTTCCGGAAGGATTAATAAAGTTTATCTTATCTTATCTTATCTTATCTTGATAATAATTCTTTCTGTCTGTTTCTTCTTTTTTTTCCAGCCCGTTACGAAGAGTTAAAGAGGCGTCAGATTGCCATGGCAACCGACTTCACTTCCGTCTTCACCATCGACCCGCAGGCTTGCCCTTAAAGTGCTAATATTTAGCTGAACACTTTAACACAGCAATTTTATTATAACTTCTTTGTACCTTTAAGCCTTTACATTAAGCCTTTACAAAGGGCTGTAAACAAAGGATTAAAAATTTTTATCATGACTTCAAGAGATTGTCTTAGAGCAATTTTATAGAAGAGCATCTGTAAACAAAGGATTAAAAATGTTATTATGACTTCAAGAGATTGTCTTAGAGCAATTTTATAGAAGAGCATATGGCTGTAAACAAAGGATTAAAAATGTTATTATGACTTCAAGAGATTGTCTTAAAGCAATTTTATAGAAGAGCATATGGCTATAAACAAAGGATTAAAAATGTTATTATGACTTCAAGAGATTGTTTTAGAGCAATTTTATAGAAGAGCATACTCATGTGCCGCCATTTGTTAAACGTTATTTTGATCACCCACATTCCGTCCAGTACAGGAGGGACATGACCAGTAAACGTGTTAAACTTGTCTAGCTTGAAAACAATATCAGCTATACTAATAATTTGACCCTGGAAAAAAGTATCAAGAGTTGTTTAAAATTTTACGTGACCGTTTCTTTTTTTTTTTCCCACTTTAGTTGGTCAAGATTTTGTATATTTTAAGAAGCCAAGATTCTTGAATTACGGACGATTTTGGCTCGACAATCTATTTCACTCCATTCTCTTGAGTATATTTTCATATTTACTTTGAAAGCAATTTGTCTAAATGTTTGGCTTTTTTGTTTTGTTCTGTTTTATTTTTTATTTGTAAGTAAATGATGATTAGAGAAATCTATATTATTATAAAACCGCCCATTTTCATCACATGGGGACAGATTATATTGGTAGAACGAATGTACTTACATAGAGATCTTAATAGATCACTCAGTGCAATGGAACCTTAAAGCTTCTTTGCTTAAAACTTTTTAACGAACTAAAGTTACAGAAGTCGCGTTTTCTCATGCCAAATCCAACCGCATTGATTCGCATAATATTTTACAGCAAATGTGCCCTGGGTTACGTAACAGTCTGTGTTATGTTTGAAAATAAGTAGGAGGCACGCGCAATTTATTATTATTTCTTTGTTTTGTGGCAGTCTTATACATAATGTAGTAGTTTGGGAGGGATAAAACAAGAACAATAACGGAGATAAAATGCGCCATTGCAAACAACAGAAACAGACAGTAATGAAAGTGCATTATAGAAATGTTTATATTAGCATCATACATTTGAGGTAATACGAGTGTAATGCTGTAAATGTCAAAGTACCGTAAACATACCTTTTTCTCACTTTACGGTTATGTGATTGGAGTAATGTTATGTTAAAATATGTGTCAAAGATGTTTTAATATGTATCATCTATAAACAATGCATTCAATTCCTTTACACGTTATTTGTCTCATGTTAGCTAGTCTTTATATTAATTCATTCTATAAATTGGCTGTGCATACGGAAAGTTTATATCCCGTTACCTCATTTTAGACCGCGTTAAGTAATCATTTTCAGCTTACTTGAAAAGACAAATGTCGTCTTATCAATATTTCAGTCCAATGCTCTGGCATATAATGACAGACATATGACAGTCTACCTGCGTTGTGACTGTGACATCAAAATATATTCCATTACTTACAGTGAATTTTGAGGGACTTACAGACCACGCTATGCAGTAGAAGAAACTGATAGCACAGTACGAATATTCTCCTACCTGTTAAACGTATTCTGCTGAGAAAGTCCTGTGTCTATAACAGTCAATATTTACAGCTATTGGCCTCAACAGTTCTATCATAGTGTTTTCTTGCTAGTAATGGAAGCTCACTTCACTTTTTTAAAATTCTTTCTTTTAGACACCTATAGTGGAATTTCTAATCAACTATCTTCTTACTCACTTCTGTAAACTATAAAGATTCTCGTTCATGTTATTTATTCTTTTCATTATTTTTGTGACTTTTTACTCAAAACTAAAATCAGCCCGAACAGCTACTAACTTTAAGAAATATGTTTAATCTGAATAGCGAAATAAATTCGTGGAACTTGCTACATACTTGGTTGTCTGTCTGATCAAACAGTTTTGCCATGTCGTTCTAAATTTATTGAGAGACAGAATAGCATTTTCCCCGGAAGACACCACTATGATATCACAACTTGGCCTCTTCATAGCGGACTTGTGACATCACAACATGGTGTCTTCTCAGCAGACTATTCTGATATCACAATACGGCGTCTTCTTATCGGCTACGCCCAGCTGACATGGTAAACAGCTCTCTCTTTTTACAAAACATTTCAAAACTAGCTCGACACGAGCCAGCCCATAAAATATGATCACAGTTATACTGTCTGACTTTAAGGCTGTTGATTACAACATAATTCACCTGTGAAGTTTTAAAAGGTGCTTTGCTTTTGCACCGGATAGATTCTTTACATTCTGCAGTAAGATTGGATAATATGAAAATATCAATAAAGTCATCGTTACACTAAACATTGGTGTTGGTTCTATTCATAATGTAGATAGCAGTAAGTCTTTCTGGAACGAATTAGTTACATAGACTGCGTGTCTTTTGTGTAGATCTGTTCATGTCTTGTGTTTTCCATGTGAAGATGTTTGAGTGTCTGATGTTGTTATAGAAATTCCAGAAGTTTAGCTGCGACAATATTATGTCCAGTCAAAATGGCATAAATCATTGATTTTAGTAACGTAGAGATCTCTGTGTGCAAAAAAAAAAAAATCGAATTATAGCAAAATGACCTACTAATGTTAACACCTGTCGTATCATGATTTTGTGCGTCTCTCGTCTCCATTTTGTTTTTCGTTGCGGCAACAGTTGAAATAGTAGGAAGATGAAGAGAAAGAGAAGAGGATATAGGAAGACGATGAAAAAAAAATGACGTTGTGATAAACGGCACAAACTGTAGGGAAATTACCAGCCATAATATTTAGACACGACGATGACGATCTGCCAAAACGTGTAACATTTTCTTTATAACTAGAATTGAAACCCGTTCAAATGAACGGGAATGGGCGATGTAAAACTACAACAAAGTCTACGAACCTCATCTCGAAGCTCATCTGGTTGTTCTGGCAGTTGTGGATCTAGAATGAACTCATCATTAGGTCTGTTTTCATTGCGTTGCTGCTGTTGTCTGCACTGCCAAACATACCTTGTTGTATGTCTACCAATGCTAGACCTTTTCGGAGGCATGGTAGATCTAGAACTGGACAAATCCAGGGTTTCATGGCAAAACGCGTTATCCAGCAATATGAATTTTTAGCTTATTCTACATACTTCATGTAGCAGTAGGAGTATTTAGTATACATATATATTTCCATTCCATAGAAGGACATTTGATATATATTATTTAAGACTTAAATTTCGCTTTTCACATAAAAATATGCTTTGAATCTGATCTGTTTTGCCACAACCCCCGAATGGTGTATAATGCGTTTTGCCATGAAGCCTTTCAAATTTACTGAGCAGAGTGAATCAAATTTTGATAACGGAAGCGGAACCGAGTTATTCTAAAAATGTTACTGGCCGTACTTTTCCGATCAAACGCTCTCGCGAATTTAATTTTTAATCATAATCGCATTTTCAAAATCACTCAGAAAGAACAAATGATTTTGTTTGTTTATGTTGGCAGGAACAATACCCTTTATCTCACAATTCCTTGTGCCAAATTTCAGGTCGATACGTTGTGTAATTTTCGAGTCCATAGGACTATTAGGGGTTTTGTTGTAGCTTTATAATAATATGGTGAGTTAGGATATGAATCTACAGCATCCGGACATGGCACGTCACACCGCCGGGACGGATTTTTTTTTCTTCAATGTCCTCATTTTCTCACTATCAGGCGGAAAAAAAATCTGATCTCGCCGGATCCGATAGGTCGCTACACGATTTTGAGTCAAAGTACAAGGGTAAATGGAGGTTTGCTTTCGTTGTGATCAGTCATGTCGTGTCGTCTAGTATCGTGTCTGGAGCCAGGGCTACGCTACCTAATGATTTTTTTTTCTTTCCAGTAGACCATTGTTGACGTGATTAAGTGGAAATTGTATTTTCAAAATAAAAGTTGAAAAAGTTACTACACGGTCTAGTATGTTGTGGGGAATAATAACGAGCTAATTTCGATGAATCTTGTCTGGATGCGACGTTTCTATAGCCTCACTAGTCTAGAACACACGTATTATAGTTATCAAACACGGGAAAACCTCGATATAAACGACGCTCATGGTGCAATGAAAAATGTATGTTTAATTCTGAGGTATTCTTAGTCCATCTGAATAATGAAATGATAGAAAAGTATGGCATCTACACATGTGAAAGTCATATTTAGTAACAAAGTGTACTTATTACATAAGTACTTAATATACAAATTCTACTACTGTATAATAATAATAATAATAATAATAATAATAATAATTGTTATTATTATTATCAAAAAGATTTTGATGATATTATCGTATTATTATCATTATGATCATTATTATGATGTTGACGACAACTACTACTACTACCACTACTACTACTTTTACCACTACTACTACTACTACTAATACATCAACAGCTACTACAACTTCTACAACAACTACTACTACAGCTATGACTAGGCTTACTACCACTATTATTTTAAAGAAAAAGACTTGGGTAATGCGATTTGAAAAAAGGATCTTTCCTCAAATAAGACCTAATCATAAATCGATTGAAAAGGGATCTCAGTTTCGAGAAAATGACAATAAATGACATTTAAATGTATTTGTATTGACAATTAAAAAAAATAAATTGGGGGTTGGGGGTGGTGGAGAGAGTGAAAGAGAGAGAGAGAGAGAAGGAGAAGGGGATAAAAAGATAGGGGAGTGCCAGCCGAGTCTCCATGGTAGCAATACGTCATCGATACTTCTCGAGAACGAGGGTTAAGTAGCGGGGTCATGAGAGTAAAAAGCATACCACTTGAGGTGAATATCACATAAATAACTGTCAGGGCATACAATGGTATATTCTTCTCCTTCTCATAATATAAAAGACGAGATAGAGAGTGCGGAACATGTCTCTCAAAAGCACTTGTATGATTTACTAGGGGTATCGCTTCAAAACACTGTCTTTTGTCCCCTTTACTGCTGACTCTGCTTAATTGCAAGTCAACGAGAGCAGTGAAAAAGAGGTAAGTTTTATTATGGTATGCAACTGAGTGTAGCAGTTTGATTTCTAATCTAGTGTAGCGGAACTCTGTTATAACGGTGTGGTCGTGGCTGTCAATATTTTTACCGTTAATGTTGTATTCAGCTGTTCCCAAATTGCGTTCTTAAAGCTAAAAAAAAAATAGTACCTTAAAATATATTCTTATGGGTCATGTATGAACATGCAGACCTCCCTTTTGATGGGACGAACTTGATTTCGCCGTAAATGAGTGAGCCTTTGTCATTGCTTAACAAAGAAAAGGGGTTAGGGAAAGGTTTGAATTACGGCGAAATCAAGCACACTGCTTTTGGTGATGCTATGCTGTGTGACAGCTCCTAGTTGCAGCCTGTATATACAAACTGAGATGATTTCATCCACGCATCGGCAGTCAAACCACCCTATTCAGGCAAAAAAAAAAAGTCATTAAAAGGGCGAGGCAGTTTTACTTTTCTCCTTTCAAGTCTCGCTACGAAAAAGCTATTATAACAAGGAGGTACATGTATTTTCAGACGGGTCAGTTACACCACGTGATCTAGAGATTTCTAGGATATTTTGATAAAATGACGAGTAATCATGCATAAGCAGAACATGTTAACAAACCAACGTGTGAGCAAGATTTCCTTGGTCACGTGATGGAGCTGAAAATACCTAATTACAAAGAAGAGGAGCAAACAGAGATTGAGACTGTCCGATACAACCAGGTTGTAATCACGACCATGGCCGTTATAGATGGATCCCACTGTATAAGAGTTAAGAAATACAGTAAGACCTCACAAACTCCAGAGGACCAGTCCATAATAATTTTGAACGTGCGCATTAACTAGGAGAATATCTTACGATCGTAAGAATTACATTAACTTTGGGTGTTGAAAGCTACTGAGGGTGCATTAAGCACCAATACACTAATGTAATTCTTAAGATGGTAAGCGATCCCATCATTTGATGCGCAAGCTCTTAAATATGTAACTTGCGAGGCGTTTGAGTTTGTAAGTAAATTTTACCAGAAGATCACTGATTCAGGGCTTGTTAACTTTACTATAGTGGGTTTGCTGGTATTTCCAGTATCTGAATGAAATTTGAAATTATGGGTCGTGCTATATTGTACAGTCAGACCTATCCTAATGACCACCTGAAGCCACCGGATATCAGGGGTGACTACCTGCTATTTAACCTACATCTCACGAACACCTGCCTGTCCATATCTTAAATATATTAACACATAATAAGTAAAAGTCTTGTCTAAGGCCATCGCCAAATGGCTAGTCTGAGATTTTTGGAACGGGTCTCCAAGAGTTTCTTGACCATCTGCAAGTTTAAAATGTTTTCTTACCACTTAATGCGTCACACAGCAAACTCAAGCCTGTTATCAAGATATATTATCTTGGGAATCCTGAAAAAAAAATTTCTTTAATTCTTGTCCATAAAAAATCAGTCTGCCTAATGAAACCACCTATTTAAGACGGGCACATTTTATACGTAGCGAATGATGGTCACCAGACACAGGTTCAAAAGTGTTTTTATCTGAAAACTGTTGTTATTAAGTGAAAAAAAAAATAAGGGGGTTAAAAATCTTGCAATTAAATGGAGTCACTCAACTGCACGGAGCCCCCCAAAATCTAATCACAGAATATCATGGATATGCCTTTCAGGGTCTCTGAGGGTTCCGAGCTTTAAAAATATAATAGCATTTAATGTACCGAAGCCCATACATCTGACATGGTATGGCCGTTATGTTTACATTTCGAAGATCGAATGTCAAAACTACGAGGGCATGAAACAGCAAAAACGCATATATGCAACGATAGATAATAAAGTTAATACAACGTTCTGTCCTGCCTCGACGGTATGAAATCTGATAAAGTTCAATTTTCCATGTTATTGATTTTTTTTACCGATCAACCACACTTGAAGGAATGATTCTCCATTTCAATACAAGACTCAGTATTCAAGTGAGTATTATCAAAGTGAATATGATATTCCAATACTTTACTTAGAATCCTTTCATTGGGCCGTTGGATGCCTGACCCAAGTGTACCATACCGCCCCCTAGTCTTTCATTTCAACCACAGGTATTTAAATAAATGAGTACGTCTAAGTCTATTTGAATGAGGTTTTTTTCGTGAAAACCCTTTTTCCCAACAAAGTATCGCTGAAGGACAGCTGTCTAGATAGCAACTGAATAGGGATAGGAGCCCTACGAAGTAGCAGAAGACACTTAAAGAGACAGGAGTAGATATCTGATTCACAACCTAAAAAGTCCGCATTGTTTTTTCAAAAACTTTAAACCAAGTACATTTTCTTATTGCCTGACTATAACCAAAGAAACAGTACTGGAAAGTCAGGATTTTCACTCTGCGTACACCAGCATTAGTCGTGCTGCGTGACGTCATAAAACGAAATATACTAGGAGACGACTGTTGCAGACGCATGCGGAAACCGTCTGGACCAATCGTCTGTTAACTTCGCTTTTTGACGTCACGCAGAACGAATAGTGATGGTGCATGCAGGGTAACAATCCTGAAGTTCCTGCTGTGTTTTCTCCGAAACGGTCAAGCGAAAGAAACAATTAACCGTTTAAATTTTATGAAAAATTAATGTGGACTTATTAGGCTGTGAGGCAAATTAACTACTCCTGTCCTTACATGTGAAACTGCCTTCAAGTACGATTCAATATCACTGCTTATGATCAATGAGCTGCCCTGTATTTAGACATAAACTTAAAGGAGAGCATTTTTGTTTTTTCCAAATTCAGATTGCTTACAAATAATAATAATAATTTTATTCAAGAACTACCCCTTTACAACGGGGGCAGGCAGGCCAGGGTAACCTGTCTGCGTCTTGTACACACATGGAATAGAACAATGCTATATACAAAGAAACATTGCGTAAATCTGTATCACATTACTTTAAAATCGTATCGAACTGCAGTTTCGTAAAAATTTCTTCCCTAAGTTATCAATTATACTGCTAAAAGTCGAGAATGAATTTGAATCTAAAACAAATATAGTCCTTTCCAAACTATTCAGGCTTAAAAATGTATAATACACCCACTCGATATTACTATCCATGCACACTTCACACAGATCATTTAAAAACTGCATTCTTACTCTTTCGTACAAACCATTGTGATAGAGGTAGGCATTACGCATGATATTACGATCACACTGGACGTTACAAACGTTACAAAATCAGCTGAGATATTCAAATCTAGACTCTAGTTCGTAACGTGCAATATTATCGTAACACCAGTAAATGCCATGTGCACATTTTATCTCCGCCATAAAATCTGTAAGAGGTTTGAACTTAAAAAAAAAAAAAAGCTCTCTAATAAAGCTAAAACACCATTTATTATTTGAGGATTTGCACATTAACGATGAAACTTCTTACCGTCGTAAGAATTACATCAAGTCTGCATGCTGGACAATACTAAGGGTAAGAGATGCCATCGTTAATGCGCAAGCACTCATAAAAATTTTAGAACCCCTATGGTAAACACAAGGCTGTGCCAAATGGTCAAAATATTTACATTAAAAATGTATTGCATCCGTCTCCTATCCAGACTAGTGTTCGCTCATTCAACTTCACTTCATTACTCATTATTACCCCGGCAGGCCAGACCGCTCAAAGACTTTTTACTCTCAAGGGAGCATTCGGTGCAGCAACCATTCAAAAAAGCTGATCACTGGTATTATAACAGTATCTTTCATTGCCTATAGCCACGTACCTATTTTACAGATGGGTGGACCAAGCTAGAGAAGTGTGTATCACATACTTTCCCAATGCATTTACAAAATAACAAGAACGGAAATCGGACCCACCACTAACTTATCTGGCGTCCAACGCCTTAACCATGCGAGTGAGGAAACACTCTACTTTCATCATTTTTGCAACTGAGGTGTTTGGTCGAAGGCACTTCGACATAGAGTCTTCTTCTATTCGCGGCTATAACTCCACTTTTATTGAGTTTCAGTCACCACCTTCTGAGCCAATCAGTTCCGAAATTCCTCCCTCGTACTGTCTATCTGATTGATTCATAGCGTGATTGACCCATCTTATTCACCTTGTCTTATCGATTCACTTTTTTTTATAGCTCGAGATCGAACATTCGGTACTTCCGATCAGCCATATGCATTGTATGTTGGGAAAGGGGGGAGTGTAGTGGTTTTTTTTTTTCTAAAGGAGAAGAGGGAAGTAATATATCATTATGTAGCCCGTCTCGATTTAGCAGGTACGCGCAATGATAACCTAGGGTTAGTTATTGATTGCGCGATAAGTGATTTTTTTTGTTGTTGTTGTTAAATAATAACTTCGACACTTTCCCTTCTTCCCCCACCTCCCCCCTTCCCCGTTTCCATACACACACACGCACCAAAGTGAAAGCAATATTCTAAAATATAATTCCAGATAATAATTTATGTTGCTTTGCTCAGAAGGAGGGAGGGATGGAGAGCGAGAGAGTGAGAGAGAGTGAGAGAGAGAGAGAGAGAGAGAGAGAGAGAGATGAATGATGATTATGTATGTGCAAATAGACACAGAGAAAAACTAACCAATAATACTAGCATTCAGTTTTTTTCTTTCCTCTAGTAAACTTGCGATCCGTCGTATGAGAGCATGGAACATCTGCGAATGAAGTATTTGCGATGATCCAATGACTATTGCATAACACTCTGATGAAATGTTGCATATAATGAGAAGTTTCTTTTTAATGATTTGTTATTAAGCGGTATTTACTGAGACTGTATGTTCGCTCAGGTCAAACCACAAAAGACGGCAGCTTTAACGTTATTCTCTCTCCATAAGACGTGCTAGCCTGGGTGTTATTCACTGTCAATAATCACCGTCATAGAGAGGGAGAATCCGGGGAGATAAGTCAGTGAATAGAAGTCATAGACTAGCTATAGACAGAGTGAGATTGATATGCTATATGCCTAGATTTGTAAAGAGAGGAAAGGGTACTTTCTTGTTACTTGAATGAGGGGTTCGGTGTTGTGCGAGTCTCTCTCTCTCTCTCTCTCTCTCTCTCTCTCTCTCTCTTTTTCCTCTCTCTCTTTCCCTGTGTATCATGTCTGTATGTGTGTTCGTTTGTTTGTGCATGGTATGTGTGTATGTGTTTGTGTTTATGTGTATCTGTTGGTGGCTGGAAATATCCCCTATGCCCACCACACACACACACACACACAC
>JAWQUT010000333.1:333075-343426 GCA_033807755.1 Ellobium chinense
ACACACACACACACACACACACACACACACACACACACAGATTCTTTCTGTTCCCCTCTCTCTCTCGCTGTCTCACTCTCTCTTTTTCTCTCTCTCCCACACTCACTCAATCTCCCTCTCCGATTTTAACAGTCTGAGCTGCAATTTCCAAAAGATCCTATTAAACCATTTTCATGATCCATCGCACGCTCACACTCCCCCCCCCCNCCCCCCCTTGTCAATGTTCTTATTTAATAGACTGAAATTAGCCGAGGCTTAGACAGGAGCACTTATCACGAACAACGAGTACTTCAGTGCTATGAGTGCTTCGGTCTTTACCGGGCCAGGGAATACAGTCTGTCAAACGGAAACACTGATGACGATTTCTTTCCTCACCGATCAGCGTATGAAAAGAACAATATATTAGAATCATTACGATGGATTTTTATCAACTCTTAACATTTTTTAACACTTGATGTAATGTGTACCTCACCAGAAGTAATTACTGATAAAAAAAACAAAAAAAACAACTTCTTTGGCACGGAAATGAATCAGTCCAGTGCAATGAGAAATCTGGAAAGACATGCAAAGGCATTATAATCGGGATTATTAAAGACCAGTTTTTTTTTGGTTTTTTTTGAAATTTTTATTTTGTCAAGATTTTACTACAAAATGTTAAAAGCTTTTTTTCCTCGTGTGGTTTTCATCACGTGTATCACTGTTGTGCCCAGCATCATCATCTTACCAGTGCAACATCATCACTTTGTCCGTTCATATTATACTGATCATCATTAGTCTATATGATTTGTTATGGCTGTATTCAATGTTATGAAAAATGTATTGTATTTGTATGTTATGCTTATCAGACAAATAAAGTTGAGTTTAAAATATAAAAAAAATCAAAAAGAAAAAAAGTAAAGAAACCACTTGATGTCAGCTGTGATGCCCATGAATTCTGTTACACCGGGTTTACTCTGTCAGCGTAAAGACAATGTGGTTAATTTCCCTTCTCGACAATAATGCGACCCCATAGGATAGTAGTGTCATTGGTGACGTAGTTTACTAGACACATGAATGAACTGTCGTCGAAATGGACATGAGGGGTGCGGGGAAACTCGATGATGCCGCTAGAGAAACCATTCCTTTGATCTTTCTCTAAAAAATTGCTTGCTGAGATGAGAAATAAGAGTTCATGGGTAAATTTTTATATACGTGTTCATGAGATGTTGCATTCAGGACCAGAGAATCACAATGGGTTTATCGGTTTTCCAAGTACATATAGGATACAGAGAGATAGAGACGAAGAGAGATAGAGACGAAGAGAGAGAGAGAGAGAGAGAGAGAGAGAGAGGGAGGGGGAGAGAGAGAGGAAGAGAGAGAGGAAGAGAGAGAGAGTAAGAGAGAGAGGAAGAGAGAGAGAGAGAGAGAGAGAGAGAGAGAGAGAGAGAGAAGTATTACAGCTGTAAATGTAAATCAGAAGATGACGGAAACCAGTATGAGAGAGTTTGAGTATACAGAGTAAAAATAAAACACGAGAGGAAAATAGATTGCCTGGAAGAGCGAGAGAGAGAGAGAGAGAGAGGAAAAAAGAAAGATAGAAAGAGGATACAAAATGAACAAAATGAGCCATGAATATAATGCTAAAAAGTAACCAGAAAGAACCAGCTATGCAACATATGAAAGGCAGATAACATAAGAGAAGAGAGAAAGAGAAGGGAAAGAAAGGAAGAGAGAAAGAGAGAGAGAGAGAGAGAGAGAGAGAAAGAGCGAGAGAAGAAAGAGACTTAGCTCAGCAATAGTCACTTAAATGTGTTTAATTGACGGAAAATTCCGGAATAAACACATTTCTCTCTTCTAATCGCAACTCTACACGAGCATAGAAAACGGTGTGATTTATCAAAACTGTTAGTTTTGGACTTTTATATCTTATCACAAGGTTAACGCCACCAAAAAAAAAGTGTGCTTAAACATCTTGCGATTAAGCGGCGTCCACTGTACAGAGGATCTAGATGAAAAAAAAAAGAGGCGATCAGTGGAAAGAGGAGAGGAGAAGGCAAGAGGTGAAAATAAGATCAAGAAAAATGTACGAAAGAAAGAGATAGGCATAAGAGATCGAAGCCGATCAATAAGGGGTTATCAATCGGGCCTTTCATACTGCACTATTCAACACTTCACAGACCCCCTCTTTTTCATATTATGTTCTCTCCCTTTCCAAAGATCCTTTGCTATGCCTGGGCTGAATATCACCGACTCAACAAACAGTGCAGAAGAAAAGAAATGTTTTGTTGACGATCGCGGTATCAAGAGTTACCGACGATTCCACTAGGGGCAGAAGATGTGTGTGTGTGTGTGTGTGTGTGTGTGTGTGTGTGTGTGTGTGTGTGTGTGTGTGTGTGTGTGTGTGNGGGGGGGGGGGGGAGAAATGTTAGATGAACATTATAGAATTGAAAGTATGATATTATTGGAATAGGGGAACAGAAGAAAAAAAAAAGGAGGTAGATCGTGTCAGAAGACATGGAACTAAATAAAATATTTCCTCTAGGAGCAGAAGATTTGGGGAGGGGGGAAAGGCGGAGCAAGTGGAAATAGGGAAATGGAATATTAGATAAACAGTATGGAATTGGGAGCACAATATTGTTGGAATAATAGGGACATAGACAAAAAAATAGGTAGATAGAAAGTGTCAGAAGACATGGAACCAACTGAAATGAGTTTCACGTAGTTTTGGAGATCCCAGCTGGTCAAAATGACAGAATCAAAGGCGAGACTGTTGTGGGGATTCTGGGGGAGGGGGGGAGGGGGGGAAGGGTTGTTGTTTTTTTTACCTCCCATTTCATACACACATGAAATCTTTGCCCCCAGAATGGTACTGCCAAGCCACAGCTGCACCCATTCTTCGTACACGGTGCACGTGTCTCTACGGTGTCTATCGGCCTGCAACAAAACGACTGAAGTGGGAAATTTATGGCAGTCGATATAAGTGTACTTGTAGATCTTATAGAGTGAGAGACACCATTAATTTTTTTCCAAATTTCATAATGGGATTGCCCTGTAATTATTATTATTTTTTTTTTAATTTAGATATGTCTCAGTTTTCGACACGACAACCTGTGCAGTGCCGGGTAAATGTAGCTTAGAATATATGAAGAAATTGTAACTGAGTCCAAAAGTACAGAAATCAAAGCTAAAACGACAGACTCTTTTTGTTCAGAACATTTGTTTTGATGCTCAGCTATGCACTATCCTTGTATTACAGCCATGTACCTTTGTTATAGTTATTTGGAGCAACAGCACTGAAACTGCCATAGTCTTAATCTATATATTAGTCTATTTGTTTGAAGAAATAGCGGGAGGAGTTGGGAAGGGGGGGGGAGCAGGGGCAGGGAAGGAGGAAGGGAGGGGATTGTTGTACGAGTAATTTTGGAAATCGTGAGCCGCCACTAAACAAAATCAAGACTGAAGATAAACAAATTTTAAAAAATCGTCATTTGAGAAGTAGCCCTTGTCGCACTTGAACCGTTTTATCATCGAACGGCAAATATTATGCCCTTGGTCGCTGTTACATTTAATATCGTAGCGAAATGAGACAGGGAAACGGAGAAGAAGTAAAAGGTGCTATGAGCGGTAAAGACACGCCAAGATAATTTTATATTATTATCGTCAGCATTGCGCTATAAGGCCGTATTTAAAAAAACAAACAAACATAGGAGTTATACATATTAATAGCATTATTTTGATTAGAATGTATAAGCCCTATCCAACAACTTTATCAACATTTGTGTCCGGGCCAAATCTTTATTAGAGTATAACCTTTCAAAAATAGATGTGTACATGATAACAAAATGATCTCATGCGATCTCTCATTTACCCAAGCTACATTTTATGCCGCTTACGACATGTTTCATCAACTAGGCGATCTGAGAGAGGTGCGAGAAAGGGAATGGAGAGCCATGGGGATAGGGAAGGAGAGGGAGAGGGGAAGGAAAGTGGTGGGGAGGGGGGGAGGTCGAAAGAGAAGTGGGAGTCGATCGATCGATATCAGTGCCGGTTGAAAACTATCGGCGAGGCTTCATGAATTAGATGGCCCTTGAGCGCTACCCTGGAGATGGCTGGAAGTCGTGTAGGTAAACAAAGGAAGAGAGCAGCGACTAAAGATTTTTTTGTGTGTTGGGCTGAAAAGTCTCAGGACTCGTTTTTTTTTCGGGGGTATGTGGTTAGGCCTAATGATAAAATAGATAAGACCATTTGCGAAATAGATTGGTCTATCTTGACACACAGTTCGAATGCTTTATTGCTTTGGAAAGAGGTGATTACCCTTTTTTATTTCTCTTCGCTTCTTTCCTCGTCTTGGATTCGGTAGCTGCGCGAGTGTTGGGGAGTGATTTCTAAGGTGTCTGTCGTCGTGTGATTAGCATTGCTCAATGACACAGCTACGGAGACGGATTTTTGTTTACATGTTACCCGAGTGCGTAGTTATGGCTGCCTTTCTGTACGATAGCAGTTGCAGCTGATTTGAATTTGTTGTCCCGTTGTTTTTTTTATACGTGTGCTTAACAGGTGTTAATGCGGGGTAGGCTGATTGTAATATTTTAAGTACCTTTTGTTTCATTTGTTTGATCATACATATGTTCTGTTTTTGTAAAGTTAAGATTTTGTTTTTGTAATATGAAGGTAAGTTTTACTAGAAATATAACATATTTCGTTGTGTTAATGCTGTTCTCCAATATTCACTATGTTTTGGATTCTAGTCAAAAAACGTAAGTACAAGTATTTTGCCATTAAAGATTTTCACCAGTTGTGGAAGTATATTTTTTTTTGCCTTCGATGATAAGTAAATATTTTGTACATAGATTAAGCACGGGATATTTAACACATACCACAAGCCCCAGCAAGTAAACACATTGCGAGTGCTTAGAATGGTTGGTGCATCTTCTGGATAAAGTTATAGAGATGTCTTGTGGATCTAACTCTGGCATCCATTGGTGGACCTTTAGGATCTCTTTGGCCATCTCAAGTGGTTTCTCTTTCTCTGTCTCTCCCCTCACTCCCTCTCTCTCTTTCTCTCTCTCTTTCTCTTACTGCCTCTCCGTGTCTCCTCCCTGATCATTTTAAAAAGACATTCCGCGTAGTCCAGATTTCAGTAATCATTTGATCCTGGGCCCAGGGCTACAGCCCCCCCAACTTTGTGATTAAACGTCTTTGAAAACAAACAAAAAACAACATGTAAATGGGAAGTTTCACTCTTAACTCCCACAGTGCCACTCACAGCAACTAGTGTGATATTACCACTCTAGGCTTAATATGCGTGGCAATGACTCTCAGACTCTGTCAACCTGTGCACCCTTTGTTACCATGACAACGGGCCTCATTGAGACTCTTTTTTCATTTAGTTCAGAATACTACATTCACTCATAGTTGGTTTCTTCAAACTGAATGTTCCGTGACTTGCGCCATTTCATGTAGGCAAGCAGCTGAAGGACTAGGGCGGTTTCGTGTCTCCATTGCCGAGGGTAACATTGTTACTAATGTGGTAATCCGCCTTGGGTGATTTCCAGATTAGTCTGATAGCCATTACAAACCAAATCCTTTTGGAAAAGTGATTATAGACCTCCTCGACCGAAGACAATCAGGTTTATTTTTGGGCGTCCCTTCATTTTAATGCACACCTTTGATTAGCAAGATTGTGTTGATAACGGAATGCTTTAGATATCAATGCCAGCAGATACTGGGCATTCACTGTAGGAGCTAAAGACTAAAGGTGCAGGCTCATTATTTTGTCAACAATCTACATTATTATACAGCACTTCGTTTGTAAACTGCTGTTGTATGTATGACGATTCCCTTTTCATGATGTATGCATCTGCTATTGTGAGCGTTTTGACTGATTCAGAGTATATCATTGTATAGGCTATAGTCGTTCTCCTTACTAGAAGACCTAGTCTAGATAAATTAGTGTGGCTACTTGTTAGGCTGTCCAAACTTATCCCTCAAAGACCCACTGTGCCATATGTGGCACACGAGCTTGGTGTTTCCGTAACATGTCATATTATGTAGACATGACTCCTCGAAGAACCACAGTACAATGGCACATATATTACAACAACTGCCTATACAGACAGTATACAAATTATGTCGAAAAGATCTAAACAATTTGCCCATAACATCTAAAAGAACCGACTGTGTCACTATAGTAACTCCTGGGACATTTTTTTTTTTTGGAAGGGGTTGGAGGAGGGTGTGGGAAGAGGTTTGGAATAGGAAGATGAATATTAGAAGAAAATGTGTGGTTCTTTGTTTCAAGCAAATGATAATACAAGGAGCGTTTATGATGGAGGAGGAAGAAAAATAGCATTGAAGGATTTTGCTTAGTGTGGCTCGATGTGCTACAATGTGTCCCTGACCATGAACCCAGCAACACATGTTCCAGTTAGTAACTTTTACTACCGGCCAGTCATAATGGGTCGGCCCTAATATCCGGTCCATTTACAGGTATGATATTGACCAACGTGGCTGTTAATGTGGGGGTGGGGNGGTGGAAGGGGGTGGGGAGGGGGGGGGCGAAGGAGCAATGATATTTGATTTACGAGGTCTGTAACGAAGGAGAGGGAAGTGCATGGGCCAGCAACATACCTTGCGTTTCTCTGTGCTGTGATATTATCGTGGTCTTAACAGTCAAAGCGGGTTGCACCGAGACGTTTAAGAGCTCTGACTCAAAGATTTGCTTAGAATTTGTAGTAAAATGGTTTTCAGACTATATATTTTTAGAAGTATTCTAACAAATATATCGAGATTCATGCCTTGTAGAATCGAACATTGTCTTTCGGCCGAGGTACGTTTTATTGCAGGTAAAACATTACTGTATACATCTTCATTATAATATGCTGGTATATAGCACCGATAATTTTTAGAGCACAATTTTATTTCAGCCGGCTGAATAATAACATACAGGGTTTGTTAGATATTACAAACACATTTTTTAAGGAACAGGAATATTATGGCTGGGCAGCCAGACTACCTCGAAGAGAGTAGTTTGGCTAGACACCCTAACGGAAAGATTTTTGTATGTGACAAAACCCAGCAACGTGCTTCTCGCCCAAACATTATCTAAAAAATATAAAAAAAGCGGGGTGGGAGGGGTGTGTGGGGGTATTATTATTGACGAATTCATCTGACGATTGAGTCTGTCTTCAGATTTTGAGCCAGCGTGATAATCCACTGAACTAGAGTGCAGGTTCTGGACAGGATGAAAATCATGGCAGTCGGATAGGGGAGATAACTCGGAAAATGATTGTCTCTCGCATTAAAAAAAAAAAAATTCAGCCAGAATACTTCGTATGTGTAATCTAGCCGTTCATTTTTTTAAACCCGTATGTGAAATTTTTCATTACTGACATGTGGCCTGATCTTAATGGTACATGTCTCTACGACAGTATTCATGAAATATGTAACTAGTCGGTCGCAGTCGAATAGTCAAATGCATTGTTTTCATCCAATCAGAATCATGCAGTCTGAACTGGATCAGCAATGGCGACCTCGTAACTACATTCAGGTGGTAGGAAATGTCTTTTCTGAGTATCGATACTCTCAATATACCAGATGTCGGTATCAAAAGTCAAGCTTAGGAGCTTCCGATACTTTCGATATCAATAGTGACACGCTGTTTGAACCCAGTTGTCTGTCCGTGCAACAATATCGAAAGGTATCGGAAGGATATCGAAAGAGATCGAAAAACCTGCCTTGTGCTGAATATCATAATTGTAAAACAATCGATACTTTCAATATTTAGAACACAAAGGCTGGGCGGGCTTCGTGATAACCAAACACTCAGGTATCGTCAAATTACTTACTACATAGCATAAAGAAGAGTCTACGAGTCATTCGGCCAACTGACAGACGATAAGCCAGTAATTTCGCCCTCTCATAACTCGTCATAACGGTGTATGCTTCCCCAATGCCTCGGTCGTGGCGTTTTGTATACACATGCAATAGCGATACAGCCATTATCTTGTCTATGTAAGGCCTGGCAGGTTCCAGTGTTTAGTGTTTATCAAGTCTGTTAGAATAACAAGCTTTGCTTCTATTCATAACTTGGCGTTATGATAATAGAGAGCTTTTTTTTTTTTTTTTAGTTCGGATCTCTTTTGGATCGTTATAGCAGAGGTAGGCATGCGTATAGCAATACGGCGTTTTCTCGTGATACTGTCATGTTGCACGTTACAAACTAGAATCAGTTGTGAATATCGCATGCAATATAACCGTATCATCCGGAAACCCAAACGTATCCGCATGCCTACCTCTGTTATGAAGGTCCATTATGCCTTATGAGATCCGACCTTGAAAATAAGAGATCTCTAATGTATGATTAGGTACATACACATAATGTCTTCAAATACAGTTGGCTTTGTTTTATCGCAACTATTCAGGAACATAATTATAAGGAATGCCGATTAAAAAGGGTTGCAATAATCCCGCGAGAACACCTAGAGAATACAGATGTCTGGTGTCTGAAAACTGTAGTGATTAAACAGAAGTTGCTGTTAAGAGGTTTGTTATAGAACGGAGAGCGACTGTATGCAATACTATGAAGTTTAAGTGACCTCCCGATGACAGTTTGAATGTCGTGACTGACAGCCTAGATGAAAGTTATGGAACATAAAGCAGAGACATGTGGCGCCCTTTGCTCCGGGTTCCAAGCGTGTTGTTGGTTGCTATGTTCTGAATGACCCGTTCGTGCGCTGTACTGTTTGAGAGTAAGAAAACGAAAGTTTTAGTTAAACTGGCTAAATTCATCGAAGTTGCGTCACAAACATTCCAATAACATTAAGTATTTAGAAGAGAAAAGAATGAGTGTAAGGACTGAATGATTGTTAGTAAAAGTGAGTGTTACATATTATTGTTAAATATGACGTGTGGCGCCGTTTGCTCCAGGTTCCAAGCGTATTGTTCGTTAATATGTTCTCAATGACCCGTTCGTGCGCTGTACTGTTTGAGAGTAAGAAAACGAACGTTTTAGTTAAACTGGCTAAATTCATCGAAGTTGCGTTACAAACATTCCAATAACATGTACATAGCTGTTAAGTATTTATTTAGAAGAGAAAAGAATGAGTGCAAGGACTGAATGATTATTAGTAAAAGTGAGTGTTACATATTATTGTTAAATGTGAAATGTATGAGAACGTTGTGAATGCACGTGAATGTAACAATGCATTGTGAACATGTGTGATGTTAGTAGCTGTAGTGCTTAAAAATGTCTATGTGCTGTCCCGTTGCATACTGTATTTTGCCCATGTGCCACGGCTGTGGTCTGGGCTTATTCCCTATAAACTTGTTAAACTTGTTAAACTTGTTAATACTACCGTGGGCAGGAATACCATGGAGAAGGGGAAGGNGGGGGGGGGGGAGGAGGTGTTAGTTGCTTTAGATGAGAATGCTGTATTCAATCAGCGAGATACTCATTTTATATTATAAGTCTAACAAGTTTTTTTTGTTCATGCCCAGATTGTGCTTAACGGTGTAAGGGCAGTCAACATTACATTTAACAAATTGTGTGTTNGGGGGGGGGGGGGGGGAGAGAGAGACAGACACGACAGAGTAGACAATATATATCTTCATAAACAATTGAAGTACAAACAATAATTATGTATTATATAATGTACTTCCACCGTTCAAGAAACACAGGGTGAAACTATCACAGTTCCCTTACAAAATTGTTCTTCTTAGAATATTGTGGTCTTAAAAATGCTCGCTTAAGTCAAAAAGCAGTGTCCACTTTGATACAGACTCTGTCTGCGGGCATGGAAAACAAGTTACACACTCGACACAACTTGACTCTGGTTAGATATTACTCCTTTCCTCCCTCCCCCCCCTTTTTTTTCGGTTTGTATCTCCAAATCAATAGCTAATCAATATTTAGAGGCACACTCGAGAAGTGTCAGTGAAAATAAAATAATGTCCCGGATAGGCTGGGGAGCCACGTAACTGAATAATCAAATGTATGTAATTCTGATCGTATATACTATACATAAGACACGTGATGAAAAGGAATGTTTAGGCCTGAACTGTGCCTCTGTAGAAGCGAATCATCCAACGGTAAAAGAAAGTATGGGGACGTATATGTAACCGTGCTTGAAATCTTGGTTATATAATACAGTATATCATTTCTATGGTCACTAAAAATTTTGTGGTGCCTTTTCGCCGTTTGTCTGGAGAATTGGTTGTGGGTTTTGTTCTCTTTCTGGCAAGCATTTCCTTGTTAAATCTTGATGCTTTCCTCAGACTTATTTACCCCTGTGTGTTTGTTTGTTTGTGTGTGTGTGTGTGTGTGTTTGTTTGTGTGTGTGTGTGTGTGTGTGTGTGTGTGTGTGTGGGGATG
>JAWQUT010000333.1:347652-372892 GCA_033807755.1 Ellobium chinense
TTCTCTTCTCTTCTCTTCTCTTCTCTTCTCTTCTCTTCTCTTCTCTCTTCTCTTCTCTTCTTTCTCTTCTCTTCTCTTCTCTTCTCTTCTTTTCTCTCTTCTCTTCTCTTCTCTTCTCTTCTCTTCTCTTCTCTTCTCTTCACTTCTGTCCCCCACTCCCCCGTCACTGCCCCTCCTCCCCAGCGGCTCGTCGCTCGTGGCCTACACCTTGTTCTTGCTCCTCATCACTTCCTCTCTTTGCTTCTATTCCTCCCTCTTTCCCTTTCTCTTTCTTCAATATATTATGTCTAAATTTCAGAACATCCGAAAAGTTAAAAATAAAAGGAAAAAAACAAAACAAAAGTTGCATACAAAACACTTGGTAAAGTGCAGGGAAAAGACAATCTTTTTGACAATAATGGAAAAAACGACATAAACAAAGACACTCGCAATTGAAATGCTTATCTAGACAGGCGCAATCAATAGATCTAAAGCAGCTGAAATCACTGCAAATAAAATGCACTGAATATGTTAAAAGGCACGATAACAATACACAAAAGCATGTTGTAAAAAAAGGGAGACAAATGGAAACAAATAGCAAACTCTCTTGACGGTCATACAAAAGTTCGCAGGATGTAATGTAAACACCTCACAAAACACACATTGTATACTTGAAAATGGAGTTTGCAGGTAGTGTTAAAATAAGATAACACAGACATGGGCACAAACTGACTGACAAAAGCAGAAACATCTAGGACACTACAGACTGAATTTGCAGTTGGGCTTTGAGGCAAATCCTTGCATGTCTAGGAGTCTCCAGCGAGTTGTCAGTAGCTTGCCAATAACAAAAGAGCTGCGCCAATCTCGGCCGCTTTCATTGTGCATTGTGATCAAAATGCAAAATCACGCCCAGTGATTTAAACGCCCGTTTTGCGTTGACATACCTTTGAACTCTGTATCCCTTTGCGGAGTGCCCTGTCTTTCCAAGGGGTATTTGCTTGTGTCACTTTTGCCCCGTGAGATTATTGTAACTATTCACCAAATCACACTATGCTTTTAAAGTCACAGGACAATTCGGCTTGTGCGTGGTATTTTAGAGTATGTTGGTGCATTGGATATGAAGTTTAGGCAGGCAAGGAGGGTTTCCAGTGCCAGTAAGACCTCCGCTGAAGGTGGAGTCCTTCTGGTTTTAGACCCACGAAGACATGCATTTTCCTGGGGCTTCCACATTATGTGACACAATTATGTCAACAAATCAATTCCTCCAAAATCAGTCTGTTCGCCAAAGACATAGAGGCATCCCTCATTCTCTCCCTCCGCCCTTTTTTGGGGGGGCTAAACAACATAGTCTGAATTTATCCTAAACTCTCTACTCAATGTTTTCTGCGAATCCTGGTAACATTGGACAGCCATGATGTTGCCCATTGCAAATGGCAATAGGTCTTAAAGTGTAAAGAAAACAAATGACATACATATATATTAGCTGAAGCTAGAACTGTGGTTGATTGTGTAAGAACTATAACGAGTGATGACCCATGTTACTGATATTTTTATTTTTTCTTTCATCTAAGGCTAGCTACTGATTGTGCTGAGCAAGACAAGCCGAAATAAAGGTATCATCAAGGGACTACATTCCACACTTTAGATCGGACAGATACCAGGAGAATCAAGAACTTTCATTGCTCAGCTTTAGAGACACTTTCACCATGGCCAGACCGGCGCCCGATTTCAAAATCATCAAAGACAACCGCTCGTCTTACAACCTCATCGCCCACGAGCATCACGTGCCCCAGTCTCCTCTCTTCGGGCCAGGACCGGAGCACATGCACCCCAGTCCAAGGAGAGAGATGTACCAGGAGAGGCCGGTGGCAGCCAGAGAAGACAGGAGGGATGTAAGAGATGATGGGAGGGATGGGGGAGTGCAGTTCGTGGACGACAATGTCCAGCAACAGCCGGACAAAGAGGAGTGGGAAGAGACCAAAGAAGTTGAGGTAAGTTTCATGGGATGGACGGACACCACAAACTAGCGATGGGGAAGATCCGAAGCCGGATTCGAATCTGTTGAAATCCTTTTATCCCAGGATTGAAACCGATTTCGAATTCTCAAAATTGGGCTAAATTAGAATCTTTCAGTTCACAGGAAAAAAATTAGTTCACAAGAAAGCCCAATTTTTTTTGAAATTTCGGTCACTGTCAACATATAGAAGTGTAATCCCTTAGCTTAATGTATAATGAAAATACTTAATAAAAGACCCCATGTAGAGTCTAGTGGCGATTTTCTTGTCACTCTAGGAAGTACACGCACAAATTCCATAAATATCTCTTTTCCCATCGGGTAAACCCTAGCCGTGAATCCGAATATGTAGGATTCGTTAAGGATTCGAATCTGTCCAGCCCTACCACAAACTCAGATTCCAGAGGCACAGGCCAAAATTTCAAATGATTATGCGAAGCGTTTACGTGCATGAGATCTTTTCCTTCTTCTTCTTCTTCTTCTTCTCTACGGCTTCTTTTTCTTCTTCTCAGCATATTATTATGCAATGATAAACAAAACAATATCTTCCTTTTTTTTCAATTCGAGACATCATCATTGAACACTTACAGCTGATAATGCCATTCGAGAACGCACTCTACATCCACAACAGAAAAGATAATGCACTGTTTAGCACTTTGATGCGCAATTTTGCATGCAAAATATATTGAATTTAGAATAGGGCAATGCAGACCACAGTAATGCACTATAATCTACAAAATCTACAAGGGAAGGATAGTTTACCTTCTTAAATTTCACCGTGTAATTTTCTCTCCAGGCGTTTCACTTAAGTTTCACCATTGTCGGCTCCATTTCGTCCAGTCATTGGCAACCTTAGAAACAAGCGGCCCTTAAGCCTAAGCTTAGACAAAGAGGGGCCTCGAAAACACCGTTCTTAAAGTACCTCCCGGAAATTTCGTGGCTTAAACACCCAACTCTGGATCAATCTCTCCAATCGTTCAGTCCGAATCGACATATAATAGAACCGAGTTTGGCATTTGAGATAACAGTGCCAAATTTTCTTTGGCTAGCTGGGTTGCATTGAGGTCTGACTCGGGGGCACAGGTGAGATACATTTTCATTTGTGATATGTTTGGACTTAAGTTGGACAAGCGCTACCGTCTGAATATAATTTGTTTAGAACTACTTGGTTTTCCTCATAACACCATATGATTCCGCGATGGTATAAGGTGATTGGTGTGATACTGAGACTATTTTTCATAGTTGGGACAGTCTGGACCTATACTCACTGACCCAGTGTCCTGGCTGCCACACTTTAGATAACATACTAAACTCAAATAATCAAGGAGATTGGAAATCACAAATGGAAATAGTATTAATGAATAATGCACATTGGGAATACAATAAAGTACTGCTGTGTTGAAATTTTGAAGTGATTATGAATAGAAGTGATACTTTATCGATCCAGTTACGCAGTGGTTTGGCAGATTCATAATTGGTCAGTTAATCTGAATTTAGTATGGCCCCGATGTGAATGTGTTCCTATATCCGACCCATGATGTTATGTGCATGTGGTTTATTCTGAAATTGGTATCAAAAGAGATAGATTCTTTGCACCATCAAAGTTTGACATTAATCGTATTTGTTGTACATATATCTGGTGGACCAACAAAAATTTTACGCAACTTCAAGAAGTTAAATAACGTCTATAATTCAAATTTGACACAATTGACATTTTACTTACATTAGAAATGTCAATGAAAATTGTCTGGTAATGTTACAGATTTTTACTATTTAGACTAGCCGATGTTGTTATGTTACAGCTGGAAAAATTAAATAAAACTTTCTAACAATAGGTCGTTCAGTGTCTGTCTAACACACTGATCCCGGCAGTTGATATTTTGACATGTGTTGTTTTATGTTTTTGTGCTGTGGCAAAAGTATATCATCTGAATTACACCAGTGATACTGGCTTTCATTAATCACTGATTGTAGTATTTGTATATAAATGTGCATAAACTTTTATTGGACTTTGAATTAAACAAACTAATTTTTGGCCCACCCGATACATTATGCAAAGCTGGTGAGGTGCAAAGTCCGACGTAATGTTCTCAAAAAAGGGGTCGTACACATTTTCATGAAATTGGGCAAGTACAACTTCCTCAGGTTCGGAGGAGCATTATCGAAATATTAAAGCTTTAATGTTTTTCGAATATTCTCTTGATTTTGGCATTGTATTTACGTTGCGCAAGGCATTTGTCTTGCTGGGAGATTAGACTCCAAGAAGAAGGAGAAACTTACAAGGTTAAATTGATTCTTCAGGAGAAAGAGACAAGTTGCGATTAAAAAGAGTTGTAGTCACCCACTGATCTGCAAATAGAATTTTACTGTACTTTCCTTTTTAAAAATGGTGTAATAAAGCGGCAGCTCCGATTAAGCGGGCTTGGATAATGTTTAGGCAACGGAAATCTTTAGGATGACATGACTGAATCAAACAACTTGTTAACGATTAGACAGGGACTGCTGATTTAAGCCTATATTGAATTCTAAATTTAGCCGCTCCATTGTAGTATAGCAATTTTCTCTTGCACGCGTACCATGGTTTTATAAGGCATATCTAATACATATACTACGCATCAGAATTGAAGTGAAAATACAACTTTTTTCATCCTCTAAGGAGCACGCTATACAATGTCATCTATTGTTGTACATACTTATCATTAATAAAAAAAAATGAATATCTACAACAATACACATTATATACATAAAAATTATACACACACACTCTATTACACATATTTGAAGGCGTTTATGTAGTCGTTTCATGCTGAATAGGTTTGTTTCGTTTCTCTGGTCACGATTATTTATAGGGTCATATTATTGTTCCTTGCTTCCATTGTTGGCGTCGGCCATTTGAGCTTTTACTGACTTGTTTGTATGAATATTTCTCGATTCTTCAACGCACAGACCTCAAGGAGAGCGGAACCCGACTACAAAGTCAGACGGGACTACCGATCTTCCTATGACATGATTCAACACGACCATCACATTCCGTCCTCGCCCTTGTACAGGCCGGGTCAAGGTCAGGGTGGAGTTCAGTTTGACCCTAGATTTGCCGGCGTTAGGGGAGGCTATGAGGTATTTTTGTTGTTCTCAATTCAATTTTTTTTTCGTTTCATTGTCTTCCCAGTTTCATGGTTTTTAGAATATCCGGATATCATATTTGTAGACAGCCCGCTAGCTAATCTGCTATCCGCACTTTTTTTAGTTGCGCTCGTTATTTGAAATGTACTTTTTTCATTCTTAATTTGCCTCTCACAGGTCGTGTCGAAAATTAACAGCTTTGTCGTATAGGAAATGTTGTAGGTCTAGGCTTTTTTTGTTAGTTTACTACAACAGCAATGTTGGGTGCAAGAAATCGATCTTGGGTAAGTAAACCGGGAAGAAACCTCCATTCCCAGCATTCCATGTATTTACATAGGACCCGGTTTTGAAAGCTTTGTTAAGAATCTCAGTTTATCCTTTAACGACGCAGACGTAGACATGGGAACGGCTGAAGTTGCAAGGGCACTGTTTCAGAGAAAGAAACAAAAGTGATCTCTCTTTGTTACCGAAATATCATATCTCAGCACAGTGTCCTTGATTTTAGCTTCGTTGATCTTTAAGGAAGGCTCTGATGTTGTCAGATTAGCGGCTATCAAAAGGTGAGTAGTGTGGTTTCTTGCATTCAATCGTGAGCTCTCAAGATTCACACCACGTCATGCGAGGCTCTCAGATGTCAATGTAAGCCTGTGAGACTGTGGACCTGCATTCATGGCTTCATTAAATGTCCCTAACTTATAGGGATTCTCTTATAAACAACCTGAAATGCAAGATATTGTCAGGCCTCTGTAAAGTAAGTCTGACAAAAGAGACAGTTCACAAGTCTGTGCAGTGTGAAGAACAGGACATCCAATCAGAATGAATATCTTACAAAATTACTGAACCAAGGCAGACACTGTTTTCTACGACTGCACTGTAATAGTGACATTAAAATCTTCATAGGATATAAGTAGACCTTTGGGTGTTCTTTGCACCGTATCCTACTTCGATGGCACCATGCTCTTTACAGTAGCCAAACTTTCTTTCCACACCATGTTATCTCTCTCGATATCGGTTTTGGGTACCACGCTGACACTTTCCAAAGAATTGGAAGTTCGACGGTAAGTTTTGTTTCTACTTTGTAGAGACGATGAAAGCTAGCTTTCTAACCTGCTGTTAGTATTAAAGCACACAATAGACAGGTTAAAAAAAATCAACGCTCACAGCACATTTGTAATCCCACCGCTGATACTCATTCTTTTCCACATGAGGAATATTTTTTTTTTTACCAAGAAATCTTCCAGTTTAAACTGGTATTGGTCATCGCTTGAATTTTGCTTCCTAGCTCAATCAAAGCCACTAATGCTATATTGCAATGAAATGTAAATCTTGTGAATTTGATTTCAATCTCAAGGGCCTGTGATATTCAGTTATCATGCTCATAGTACTGTCTCAAACTTTGCTCTGGGTACTTGATGCCCAGAGACAACTGACATCGTATAGAAGGTTTCAATTTCCAACGTATGGTCCAGGCTTCGAACAAATTTGCTGCAGATTCTATGGGACCCACGGAGTCCATGGTCCATGTACAGTCCAACGAGCAGAGGAACTGGCTACAATCAAAGGAGAGTCTTCCGTCATCACCAGTTACTACATATAGTTTTCAGTTACAATGCCAAATGCTGAGCACGTCATTAAGCCATATCTGTTCCCATCTGTGAGTGTAGGTCAGCCAAAAGAAGGTAGTAAAATGTTTAAAATCTAAAGGTCAGGTTTTTATCGAAATAGACACATTCATGAGAATTTTCATAAGGGTGTGATTCATATGACAAGTTCTCTTGACAGCCATGTTTTATTTTTCTTGCCTAAGTTAGTCCACATGTTTTATGTATTGCCCATCTTGACCTCTAGCATTTCTTAAAGAGGCCAGTATTTTGTGATAGCTGTGAAAAGTGTAACTCAAGGTATCATTTTCCCCCACTCGATCCTTCGCTCGGTTAAGGATACTCAGGAAGCTAGGGATGAGCAGCAACGCACGATTTCCCCTATAACCCACAAGAACCACCTTCCAGTGTCGCCTCTGTACAGGCCAGGGGGGACTCCTAAGGTGGAAGCCGACCCACGCTATGGGCGTGCTCCAGGGTGGAAAGAATTTGAGACCTGGAATCATTGGAAGGTATCCAGCCTTGCCATTCTGAAACGCTTCACATTTTATGTCAAATTTGATTTTCAGCACATGCACGCTTTATCTAGCACTTGATGTTATAGTAACAGCTTGATACTCTTTGAGCTTCGTTCCTAAATTAATGCATGTGAGATCTCCCATGCAGGAGCCTACTTCTGTCTGTCTATGTGCAAATACATTATCCAGACATGGTGTTCTTTTCAACAGCTGGGCATGTCTTATCTATTATACAGTGTATTGATGGTATACAGGACTTAACCCATCTATACCTCAGAATCAGTATGCCTTGTCTTCTGTGTGGCAGATAAAATAATGTGGAATCATGAACCTCATTAAGTTTGTAAATTAAATTTTGATGATGAATTTTAAAAAAAATAAAAATGAACATTGGCCTCCCATGTTGAACGTGGATTTTAATAAATTGTCTGTGCAAATGTGGCCATGCAAATTTTAAAATGAAGCACATATTATGAGTTTGTACAAAGCATTCTTTTCCTCCCCTGCTTGTCCTTTGTCAAAGCGGACGTGCGTCATAGGTCACATAGTGCTTCTGGCTTGTTTCCTAAGGGGCTGTAGGCCTACTGTAATAATTTTTATGTCAGACATTGAGCGGGATCAAAATTATCTATGTCAGAGCGCAAAGGGTAAATTGCTTTCCAGCTTATCTGTGCTTGAAGCCAGTAGTCCGAGCTGGTGGGGTGAGCTCAGGAGGAGGAGGGGAAGCAATAAAGCCTAGAATTAAACTTATTCTTTATCTAGAACAAAGATATTTCTAGTGGTGTTAGAATGCAGGCTTAAACTGGCGTGTTTTGACCCGCAATGAAGAAAAGTCTGTTGGCAAAAAAGATATTGGGTAGTCTGGGTTTTACTGTGACAAGTGTAAGGAATGCCTATTTGGCTTATAATTTGGCGGTTGGGAAGTCACGAGCCAAGAGTCTCTAGCTTTTCTAAATGCAATTGCATTTCACCGCTCAGAATGTAAGACCATAAAAAGAAAAAAAAAATCTGCACCCTGATCAAAGGTACAGATTCGTAAATATTTCTATACAATTTTTTTTTTAATGTTATAATATTTGAGCTAGCCCGTGCACCCAGAGTCTCTTTGAAAATTCAGTCCACATTTCACATTCCTTTGGTCCACTTTTTTTTGGTAGACAGTTTATACTTATTTCAAATCTCCAGCAGTCAAGGACTACTTTTCGGCTACAGATCCATTATAATGAAATTCCGTACTACTGCTATTGAGGCTACTATAAAAGAAACTGGACACGGCTATATCAGTATAAGCATTTTCCCACATCGTCACCTTCATCTGTGAGTGCAAATCATCTAAAGCTTGGAGGAAAACTTTCGGAGTAGGAGGGCATAAAGTCGAAAACACATTAAAAAATCCAAAACTCTATTATGTGTATGAAGAAGTTTTGTATATAGTTCACGCTAGACCCACTTTCTTTCTCTTTAACAACTTGAAAAGCCCATTGGCAATTTTGATCTCGAATTGGTTCACGAAATATTTTGTCTATTTCTTTGCACCCATTAGTTCGTATGTTGGCCAAAATGAGAAACTTTTTTTTCGTTGTTGTTTCATTGATAGTTTTAGTTAGCTCACCGCCACTTACTGACTTCTTGCTCCTTAGTCTTACTGGTTTTTTTATTATTTCTTTTAATTTAGAGTAGTCACTTCCATTGAATTTATTATTTTAGTCTGTTGTTGTACAGGGTGCCTCAGAATTTACACAGTGGTGGATAGGAAAACTCTCTTACTCCGAGAGCGAGGCAACAGAAGATCTTCAGAGGAAGTCAAGGAAGTCTTGCCTTGGCCCTTGTCTTCCTATCACTCTAAAATGGCGAGAACACACTTTTTTGTTACGGCTTCCAAGTGTCCTTCTGTTGACTTAAGACAAAATCTTTAGTTTTATTAATTTCATCATTCAAACAACAAGTCTGCTTTTGTAAGCTTTCATAAGTCCCAGAAGACGCACTGGGTTTGTGAAAACTCTTGCATTAATTTTCATACAGAATTCAATCTTTAGAGTGATTCAGAAATCTTTACCATCAGAGATGTAAAGCCGATTTCACGACTTGGCACATATCAATCTAACTCAAAGAAAAGTGAATAATGAACCATTCAGCGCCTCATTTCAGTACATACTGTATTTGGGAAATGACAGCCATTGTGAAGAAGTCTGAGACACTCTATTTTACATTTCAAGTCTTAAATCTGTGCCCAGTTTTACATAACTGTGCAATTTATGTATTATTGTCGTATATATCCGTTATGAAATATTTTTCACATTATGTAGATTATAATTTGATATAGATGAAATATTCCTTACATTATGTAGTCTACAATTTGGTGTAGAATACGTTTACATAATTTATATCTACTGGCAGATAATTATCTTCTTGTATATTCTTCTATAATCTATTCGTTTTCTTTTTTTATATGATATGTTGTACACCATACACCGATAACCGTTTTCTTTATCATGTTTACTTTTATTTCGTAACACTGTGCTTATTTAATTTCGTATGCTGATGGCCAAGTACATATTATTATTTTCTTGTATAATGAATCAGTTAACCCAAATGATACCATTAATGGTTGACACGTTTATTTTGTTTAATTATGTTTTCAGTGTGTCATTCTAGTCATGGAGTTTTAAGTTACCAAATGTGATTAAATTCTTAGGCATGATTTGTTCTAAATGAACGACTCAAAGTTTTTAGAGCGAAGGTAATATGATCTCGTTAATCTTATCTCATTTGATCGCAATTATCAGTACATTTTGCTTGCTTTTCGTAACACTGGTTTTAGCATATGATGTTTAAATGAAGGACGATGAGAGGGTCAGGGTGATATCACAAAGAGAGAGAGAGGAAAAGAGAGAGAGAGAGAGAGATAAAGAGAGAGAGAAGATTGCATACAGATTTATAAATGTGAACACTAGAAAGTTGCACAGTAAGTTTAAATATACCCAAAAGGCAACTTTTACTATGGCTTCGCGATGGCAGTGAGGATATGCAGCAAGGAATTTAGAAAACTGTATGTCGCGAGTTCAAATCCCTCCCGAGGCAGGGAAGAAAAAAAAACCAGAAGGACAGTTGGGAGTCCTGAACCAGCTCCTTTAGAGTGTCAGGAAGTCAAAGGGCCGAAATACTTACTAGTCGTGGGTATCTCCCTCTGAAGATCTTCTCTTGCCTCGCTCGCCAAGGAAGTGAGTTTTCTATCAAACTTTATAACTGTGAGAGGGGAAAATGATAGGGAATGGGTGCTGTGAGATTAAGGAATATGTTTTTTGAAAGTGCAAGTCTAGATCCATGCATAACAACAAACCCCATGGTCACTAGAAGCTTTTAAACACACTGAAAAATATCTATGCCTTGTTTGTGTGTGCAGTTTCTACGGTCAAGGTTTGTTCACAAACTTAGACAGGTTTTCGTGAATCAGTTTTATTTTATTGCTTTGATCTGTTTTGGTCTTAAGAAATGTGAAATGAATATTTTCAAGAAAAGTAAAAGAAAATGCTTCATGGTTGTTGTATTTCTTGAAATAACACTAAAATATGTTGGTTTTTTAAAAAATAGATAGGAGATTGTATTGTACATTTTCCCATGTATTGTATATATATTTGCAGGTCTGTCACATTGATCACTCATATTTCTGAAAGAATTCTTCGTCTTATACCCATTGCACAATATTTCTGTCTGATAAATATCAGCATCAGTGGAATTAACTGTGAAAGTAGGAAATGCATTCATTTCTTTTTTTTCTCACATGAAATAAAAATCATCAAATTTTAATGTAGAGTTCATCACGGTTTTCTAACGTCCATAACCCAGATGTTGCTGAATTACTATTTCCTGTCACTGCAGTCTTTTATATTTCTAGTCTTACTGCACATAGACGTGTGAATATTTTTGTACATTTTAATGTCCATGTACCTGCACACAATTCGTTGCTGGCGCGACATAGTGGCGTAACGTGAAAATTGGGCATTTTGAGTTATGATGACCATCCTTGTCAAAATTACATCAATTTTCTTGTGCATGAATATCTTTGCAAAATGATCTTTGGTTTCTGAGATATTACATAATGCCTTTTGACGTATCGCATAACCCGGCCTCGCCTCAGCGCGTCAAACAGACGTAAACCTGTACGTCACTATGATGCGCTCCCACTATCTCAGGTAAGTCAACCGACCGGTGGCGTATCGCTGTTTTACAGGTTGACGCTGTCCCTGTTTAATGGTACAATTTCTCTTCCCTCCCCATACTATATTTTTGTTTGTTTCTTTGTTTGTTTGGCTTTTTATGATAAAAGCAATATCGGAAGAGCTCTTCGATCATCATAATTATGAATATAAAATTCTCTCTCTCTCTCTCTCTCTCTTGTTCTCTATCTCCCCCCTCCCTCTCTCTCTCTCTCTCTCTTTTTCTCTCTCTCTCTCTCTCTTTATCTATCTATCTATCTAATTAATGTGGGCATGGTAAACGGCCTTCTTATATAATACTTGGTCTTTACATTAATAAAATAAGCCATCACCATGCCGCGTCCATGCAGACGCGATCAAGAGGAATAAAAATGCCGCAAAGGATGACTCGCCCATCTGGGTATTTAATTTTGGTGACTGGCTGTCTGGTAGATAGAAGGATTAAATAGAATAATAATAGACCTAAGCTTTCCATAAATAATAAGTAAAATTTATTTATCAGTCCCAACACCGTGAGAAGGTGTTGTGCATACAAACAAATACCCCCGGCAAACGCTGGTTCATCAAAGCGGATTAGGATGCCGACAAAAGATAACTTTATCTGCCTGCCCATGTGTATTAACAATAGCTATCTTTTTGGTAGCGACAAACTTGATAACGGACTGCACTTAGTAGTTCTTATTAAGCGCTTTGCGTATGTCCTATGCGGCAGACATGAAACGATTTTAAGGAGACGAACTGTCCGAGGCGGCGAACATTCAAAAGTAAAAAAAAAAAAAATGAGGGAAAAAAAGACTGTACTAAATCAGGAAAAGCAATTTATCTGTGCCTCCTTAAGTAGAGGAAGAAAAATGGTGGCCCTGGCCATTGCTTCGGCTCAGCAACCCGAACATAAGAGAAGGAAAACTTCATCTATTCCAAGAATTCTTAAAGAATCCAAATGTGACGTTGCCGGTCCCAACCCAAGGTCTCCAATAACGATGAGATTGCAGGTGAGAGCTTCACTGAGTTCCTGAACGTTAAAGTTTCTTCAGTTGAAGATAACGATATTTCTATGACATTTTTCGATGAATTACTGGACCAAGGCATCGTTAACACTGCCAAAGTAGGCACTCTTGCACAATCTGCAGCTACTGCCAGCACTGTGGTACCACCTTCAACTACTGCCAGCACTGTGGTACCACCTGCAACTACTGACAACACTGTTGTACCACCTGCAACCACTGACAACACTGTTGTACCGCCAGCAGCAACTGTAACTGTCACTGCCGCTGCACCGCATTCAAATACTGCCATCACTTCTGTACCATCAGCTGAATAGAATAGAAAGAAGAATGCTGTTGCAGCCAAATTGCAGATAACGTCAACTAGCGGCTCTCTGCAACTTGATCACGGAGCCCATGCTTCTCTAGTTCAAAGTCCTATGGATTTTATGGTCGACGGAGCACCTCGTATGGAGGAGGAAGATGTGGCTGTTACAGAAACTCCCCAAATGCAAAAAAGATGATGCCAAATTAAAAAGAAACCAGGGCCTTTCTTATACCTCATCTGCTGATAAAACTGTGTATCAACGTTCACTGGGCTTGAGGTGCAATGGACAGTGGTGTGGAGTTAGGAACATCCTGTTCGGAGTTCACAGAAAATGAGAGGACCGATATATTCCTAGCCTTCTGGAACTTAGGAAACTTACAAGATGAGAGGAACTGGGTGGCGCGGCATGTATCGTCGTATCCAACTGGCATGAAGCTCTGGCAGGACATGGGGCAAGTGAGATTGCCAGCTGCATTTATAAATTTCTAGAGCAATCTGACAGCAAGGGGACTGAAACTTTGAACCTCTTTTGTGATGGATGTTCCGGACAGAACAAAAATTATGTACTTCCTGCCATGATTAGACATTTTTTAAAGTCTTCCTCTTCTCTGAAGACAGTGGTGATGCACTTTTTTGAGACCAATCATGGACAAAGTGCTGGTGACAGTATCCACAGTTGAACGTGCCATAAAACAAGAACAGGACATTGCAGTTCCTTCTGAACTGCTCGGGATCATCAAACTGGCGGCCAATACCAAACCATTTCGTGTGCATCAAATTCAAACGGATAACATTGTTGATTGGAAAGCATCCGCCACCGCAGCTGGCATTCTGAAAACCAGACACTCAGAAGAAGTCTTTTTTATCAGATGGCCTGATCTAATGCAGATTAAACTAGAAAAGGAACATCCAGGACATATTTTTTTCAAGTCAAGTCATACTGCATCAAAGTTCCATGTCTTGACTCTGCCAGAACGCCGCACCCAAGAAGCTCCACCTTCAAAAGCATATCAGCAAGCTCCGAAACTTTCAAAGGGAAAATATGATGACCTCAGATTTCTCTGCACTGGTTCTACTCCTGTCATGAGTCACCCCGATCATAAAGCTTTTTATTTGTCCCTTCCACATGGTTAGAATCATTACAAATAGAGATGTAAAGTCATCATCATCATCATCATCATCATCAAAGTCGCAAATAGTTTTGTCTGTGCAATATTATTACGTGCCCCTAGTTATATTTATAATGTTAACACCTGTTTCAGAAGTACTGTATTATGTTATTCCTGCAGAAAACTACTTTTTTAAAAGCTGACATACCTGTATAAAATTTGTTAAAATATCACTTACGGGTTGACCATGCTATATTATTTTTTTCCCTATGCATGCATGACAACAAGCTCTTTAAAATGTAGCCTTCTAAAGTCTTATTATTGTTATACCTCAGCAAAATGCTCTTTTTTTTAAAGGTAAAATCTGATATTATATTCATTATACTCATTATGCGAATTATATTAATTTGCAACAATAGTTCAGAAGCATAACTATCATGTTTAATAAAAAACGTTATTTGAAAAATATCCATTGGCATTCGGTTGTTGTTTTTTTTCTTTATTTATTTTCTTTTATATCGTCTGTTCTTGTTCGTTTTGTTCTACTTAAGTAATTAGCAGCAGCGAGAAAATCCTCAAATACTAATCACTCTGTATAGCTGTCACGGCTGGCGTAACCTGTGGGCGGGGCCAATACGTAGCGCGCCAGAGCGACGAACTGCTTGGTTGGGTGACGTATTATCTGTTCGCGTCAAAACTATGACGCGGCATACTGACGTATNAATAAAAATCATCAAATTTTAATGTAGAGTTCATCACGGTTTTCTAACGTCCATAACCCAGATGTTGCGGAATTACTATTTCCTGTCACTGCAGTCTTTTATATTTCTAGTCTTACTGCACATAGACGTGTGAATATTGTATATTTTTAATGTTCATGTACTTGCACACAATTATAATGCTTATAATCTGTCTAACAACATCGTGACACTATGAGACAGAAGTGTAGATTTGCTGTCCGTGGTCTCAAGAAAAAAAAAAAATCCCATATTTCACGAAACACAATACAATGACATCCAGGGTTCTCGCATGGCTGATGGGACATATTCTTTGGGCGATTCGATTGGCCACGTCAATCACGTGCCCGTCTCTCCTTTGTACCGTCCTGGCCAAGGACGCGGTCTGAACATGGCCGACCCACGATACGGGAGTGCACAAGGCCAGCGACAATATGGCAACCAAGAGGTAAATTTGTGGTCTTTGTTTCGACCAGGTCTTGTCATACATGTTGTTGTATCTGTGCATTTTATTGTTTTGGTTTTTTTTTGTGCTTTGTTTTTGTTTTTTAAAGTTATCCAAACCGTCTTTGTTCTAAAGTATAGTAGTAGATAGTGCACCCCACGAACTGTTACATTCCATAATTGTTTTGGAGTCTAACTACAGATCAAAAGAACACCACCCTTCTGGTGTTAAAGGATAAGTCCCTCGTTCTACGCCATCATTTTCTGGAAGAAGGGCCCAAATTCAGAACTTAACATTCATAACAGCATAAGAGTACCAGACAGCATGGGCAGATCTGAGATGCTGACTCCAGGAAACAACCAGAGTTTAGAATGAGTCCCAATTTGTCCCAGGAAACTGACAACACAAGTCGATTTAAAAGATTACAGTCTGAACAGGGTCCCTGAGATCCATTAGACTGGCATGAAGCAAGGGGACATGGCTCTACCTTTTTTTAAAATTTGTGTTATGTGTGGATTCCCGTTCTCCGCAACAGAGAAGAGTAATGTCAGCTTGTATTGTGCCTTTCCACGGACCCTCATAAAGTGCCAAGGGACCGAGGAAGGACAGGAAGTTTTCCTTCTTATTACCTGGACGTAATCCCGACGAGCTCCGTCTTTGTATTCATTCTTAGCAACACAAGGATTTATTCCCTTACCACCTGGAAACGGCAGTTGCCTAGAATCGTATCATGAACTGTAATTTACAGATTATTATGGGTCTTAATTAGTCTAGATTCAAGTAATCCGGAGTTCTAACGCGTGCAGGTAAAATGGTTTTCAACCAAATCTATTCTGTCATTAATGCTGCATGTCGCTGTCAAAGGAGCTCAAAGGCGATATTGAGGTGGATTATGAAATAGAGGTAAGTTGCATGAATTGCATGACGGGACCTATAAAATCACAAAAAAATAGAGATAGAAAAACATAAATTTTAAATATTAAGGAAAAGAGGAATTTCACTCCATTTATGATGTGGTCATAGAATATAATGGTTTGTACGAGATATTCGTCTGAGAGAACCCAAATGGTCAAGTGATGATTTTACGCACTGTCAGTGGGCACAAGCTGGCTGATGTCTCCTGGCTTGCGACATTGTTCTGTAACTCTTCCCTGCCACTTCCGATATATACATTTGAGTTTGGCTTTAACGAGAAGAGAAAATTCGAAACTTAAGAAATTTGCTCCTTAATGCAGTGTTCCCTTATACCAGACAAGCAGGTTTTATTTATAGTTTATTGTCGAAGGCTCGTTTTCCTCGTTAAAGCAGGGTTCCCATTACAGCTGTTGCCGTTATAAATGTGCCCCAGTGTATCTCCTTAAACTGGTAACGTAGAGACCAGGGACAGTTGAAACCCATAGGAAAGTTTAATCACCTTTCCCTCAGTCTCTCAACAGGGTTAATGCTCAAGGGAACATTAAACAACCATTATTACTACTACTGTTACATAGTACATCTAAGAACGGTACACTCCTCCACACTCAGTACAATTCTGTTTTAAACTTTAACGCTGCATGACACTCTATAAGGACGACGGCGTGGACAGTGACGATGATAATGACGATAAGGTAAGTTATCTTTTCACGACATCACGAAATTCTGTCAGAGCCGTAATTACCCCCTTGTGCCCCCTACTCGCCCCATCAAGAGTGTCAAGATCGGCGGTCATATTCTCGATATTTCCAAGACATACACAGTGAAAACATTTGGCTTCCATTTTGAAATTTTACGCACGAACAACTCACGAACTCGAAAGAACTCATTTATACCTTGGATTCCAGAGTCATGAAGTTGTATTTAATCTATTTTGGCTTTGATATCAATTTTAATTGTGGGTCCTGTCTCTGGGTTCTCTTAAGAGATCCCACCATTGAGACGGTGGGTTTTGCAAGGGTGGCAGTTACGGCTCTCTATACATAACTTTTATAGAGGTGAGCTTGATCTAAAATGTGTAATGCATCAATACACTCCTTAACTGTGTGGAGAAGGGCAAAGATGTGATCTAGATCTAGTAAGTACTATATAATAATCTGTGTGAATCATTACTAACTTTTGTTAGATGTTCCCCTGTCATTATCCTCACTAACATTTCGTTGTACCCACTCATTTGTCACCCCTGTTGATTCATCTACCTTGTGTATATAAATGATTTAATTATATGATTTATATGGACATGTATCTTAAATTTGTTCAAGCAACTTCACAATTCTGTGGTGTGCCACGACAAGGCAGTTCAGTCAACAACATTTTCAACCCCCAGCATATTATATTGCATGTATAATGCTCCGCCGTTTTACAAGCACTTGAACACTTGCAATCTCACAATAGCCTTTTCAGCAGATATAGCCAAGTACCTGTTTTGTAGGCGAATGAATTCATTTTTAAAAAATCAATATATATATGAAATGCTTACGTACCATGGCAAAAACTGAAATCAGAACCGCTTGGAAAGACACTCAAGCCTCTCTCCAAGTTACAAGAAGTTAGGAACGTTTTTGTTTTTGCTGAGGGTGTAGCGGTGTTGGGGTGGGAGGGAGAGGAAGTTATGTTATAGATTATCTATCAAAACAAAAACAAAGATATGTATCGAGCAGTCACTGCTACTTGGAACAACAGGAAGCCTTCTAGCCTGAAATTGTTCTACTGCCATCCATGCATGGTATACAACCAGAAAAAACTGTTTGTCATGATCGGCGCAATTGTACGTCTTCCAGCGGCTATGCAGACATTTTTATGGGTAGACCCTAGCCAGCTCAAGATTTGTATGTATGGGGGTGGGAGGGGNGGGGGTGGGAGGGGGGGCAGAGGGAGGGAAAGTGAGCAGAGGGGAGGGAGGAGGATTTTTAGGGGATCAGCAATTCAATTTCAATGCTTATCATAGCCTGCTGTGGCTAGATCTAGTTCCAGCGTATTTACAAAACACGTACATAATAAAGAGAATGCACATATAAATAAGGAAACACGTCAAAAAGACGCTTTATTCTGTTGCTCCAACTCTCTCTGTTCTGTCACACTTTTCTGTCTAGCTCTGTCGGGCAGTTCCAAGGTTACTGGTCTTCTTTATGTCCTCAGTTTCAGGCATCTAATTGAAGGCCGTAGCACTCATTTTGTACAGCCCAATGAATCCGCACATATATAAATTCCTCCTTTTCTGGGGCCCTGCTAGTCAATGTCAGGGCGTGGAATTATGTAAAATAGACATATGATGTAGACAAAGTATCCAGTTTTAAAGTTTCTAATATAGTTTGAACTTTATAGATGTAAAAATAAAGTGTGTTAGGCCTACGTATAAGCACGCGGTCAAAACCAGCGCAACGAAACATTGGAGATCAAATCAGAATTCGAGGTGAACTATTTTTGAAAGAGATTCGGGAAAACTTTTTTGCCGATGACCCACATTTTCCTTTCCTTTAAAAGATCGGACAAAAGAAGTACATTTGACCTCCACGGGAAAATTATTTCCAACTTCCGGTAGAATTTGTAGAACAACACATTTTGTTTGTAGGGCCGAGAGAAGAAATAACAATAGGTGCCAGTAATTCGTAGGACCGAGAGAAGAAATAACAATAGGTGGCCAGTAATTCACCATGTTCTCGTTTCCGTTTCCCCTCCCAGGTGCCTCGCCCGAAGGACCCCCCGACCCCAGACTACAACACACAACAACTGCACATATCGGAAAACAACGGCATCGACACCAAACTGCAGCTGGGTGGCCTGAGAGGAAGCCAAGAGGACCTAAGAGAGGTACGCATTGAAGAATCTTTCGCCAAAAAGACTGAGTTTTTTATAGTGAAGCAGGCTTTTGGATGGTGCCATAATTCAGAATTCTGTTGGTTGATCTGTTGATTCTAAAGTACATGTATATATCAACAAGTACGTCATGTTAATTTGAGCCAATTACAGATAGCCAAGGAATCTGAGTTTTTTTAATAATGAAGCAGGCTTTTGGATGGTGCCATGATTCAGAATTCTGTTGGTTGATCTGTTGATTCTAAAGTATATTATATCAACAAGTACGTCATGTTAATTTGAGCCAATTACAGATAGCCAATGAATCTGAGTTTTTTTTATAATGAAGCAGGCTTTTGGATGGTGCCATGATTCGGAATTATGTTGGTTGATCTGTTGATTCTAAAGTATATTATATCAACAAGTACGTCATGTTAATTTGAGCGAATTACAGATAGCCAAGGAATCAGCCCATGCAAATAGTAAAATGTTGTAGGCCTACGTCGACAGCTGAGAGCTACATGGTTCACTCGCAGGGTTGGGCAAGTTCACAAAATAAACCAGATTAGATCAAGTTCAGTTCGCAAAGAGATCAGGTTTAGCTCAGTTCTTTGAAATTTGAGTGGTTTTCAGTTCAGATCAGTTTCTCTTGGTTTTTGAAACTGGCATTCGGTTCTGATTTTTGAAATAGATATGAACTGCGTTGAAATGTAGGTAGAATATTAAAGTTCGGATTAAACATTCAAAATAGCTACTGTTCAGACACTGATCAGTTCCTTCAAGAATCATGTTTGTGTGAACTGGACTTAAGTTCATGAACTACGTTCATATGATCACAGTTCTGCCCAGCCCAGTTCACTCCAGTTTAACCTCGTTTAAAGAGAATCTGAGGTAAAGTTTGAGATTTGACTGACTAAAAAAAAACAGAGACTGTAATCTAGAACAACATACCAAACTCCGCGAACTTCCTGTCGTTTTCCTTGAGTAGCACAGCTGGCCAAGCTTGAACAGTTTCAAACTCACTGTCGGAAAATTGATTTACAGAGTACTGTAATTGTAGGCATAGTATAAATATGGCTCTTCATGTCAGACGCTAGATGTAAAGCCAAGTTTGTCGTCATGATATGAACGAAATTACACAGGATTTAGCAATGTATTTTGTATCCCTACACGCAACAAAGCTATTGCACACACCCTCCTCTTATATTTGCTTCTTCTTATCAACACTGCCAGCGCTGTCAGCATTCTTATTGCCTGGAACATCACACCACTTTTTGAAGCTAATACTACATTTTCTCCACTACAACTCGTGGGCTGAGAATTAACTGGTTCTATGTCCACTTTTTGGTGAACTGATAAAATTTAGGTCAAAGTTTTGATTTTCTCTTCAAAAGAGCACAAAGTTCTATAGGAGATCGCCTTTTTATTCATTCATATTATTACTTACAGATCAAATTTCTCGGACATAGAACTTTGCGACTCCAGGTTTCTTGTTCAATTTCTACCTTTAAAAAAATGCAAAACTGGACATAGAACCAGTTAATTCTCAGCCCACGAACTGCCGCGACAAGAAAAAAGAACAGCTGTTACTTTCGTTTTGACTACTACCAACGAAAATATCATAATTCCCACATTTACTACCATCATCAGTGACATCACTAATACCGTCACTACTATTGGGATCATTAGTTCTACTTCCAGTATCTACAGTTTTTCTATTAGAAACAGCCACTGTTACTTCCACCATGGTCATCATTAATACAGCAACTACTGTAACTGATGTTACCACCATTTCCACCATCACCAATACAACCATTTCCACCTATACCACTACACCACCACCAGAACTGAAGAGCAGTTTTCCAAAACTCGGTTTGTGGTCTCTGAATATTTTTTGAAGTAAAGGGAAATAATATTAAGGTAATTGCTCTTTACACATATACATTTCTATTAAACTGTTTGATGAAGTAAAATTTAAAGGCGTGCAGAAATTAAGCTCAATTCGAATTTGAATGAATTAACAAAGAACTGCATGTATGAATATACCACCACTTCATTTCTTAACGGGAGTGTGTTTACTGAGTTTTGGAAAAAAAACGATCTTCAATTACAGCAGTGCTGCTGTTGTCACCCTTGCTCGTCCTGGCCATGCGCAGTGCGGCAGTGCACTCTTCCTAAAACCACACAATATACAACTACTAACTAATTACTATTACTATAGTCATATTATTGCTTTCACTTATAATCACTTTATTATCATAATAATACATAGTCCCGAGCAATTGGAGAGAACCTGGAATAGACAAGGAAAGAGAGAAGAAAAGAAAGAAAGGAAGAAAGAGAAAGAAAGAAAGAAAGAAAGAAAGAAAGAAAGAAAGAAAGAAAGAAAGAGCTTAGAGTTAGATAGAAGGAGGTACCATAGTACTCTAGAATTGTCAATTCCGTTTAACCGCAACTATTACAAGCATTGAAAACATTGTGATTAAAAGGAAAAGCGATTATTCTATGATTTTAATCAAACAAAATTGCAATGTTCAACTATAATTAATGTTGATTTTGAAAAAAACGGATTGCGATTAAACGGAATTGACTGTATGTAGTTACTATTAAGTAGCTGCTTCTGGTATTCTGTAGACTAGGCCTAGTCTGATACTCATCAACAGTATCGATTATGTTGACTTGACTAGGCCTATGTCTTATCTTACCAAAGTATCGTGGTAATAACGCATACTGGTATGGGTATCAGGATCGTCCCGTGAACCGTGGACCACCTCTGACAGACCGGCCTGGCTACGGTGGAGACAGATCCTACAGGTAAGGGCGAGTCGGCCATTTTAGTCCGCAGAGATTATTATGGCATGGTAGTGTTTGACCAATGAGAGCACGTCCGGCCAGAATAATGTATTGGGGCTAGAATGGCTACTGGCCAGAGTAGGTGTTTTCTTAGTGTGTTCTTTCTTTATTTCCCATTAAAAACGAGGAGGTTCCTATGAGAATAATATTAAGGGTTCGTCCTAAATTTTGGACGAATGGGCTTGATATTATCTCGCAAAGTAAAAAGCAAAACTCACAAAAAAAATTGACTTTAATAGTTTTGTAGTCTTTATGAATATGAACGTTCTCTTTTCCATATACCCACCCACGGAAATTGTTTCCATTACAAAAAAAAAAAAAAGCGGCAATGTAGTACAACCAAAGTAACTTTAAGAATATCTAAGAAGATAAACTAGATTACTCTGCATCTCCGAAAAAGAGAAAATAAAGTCTTCTCATGCAAGGGAAAGAAAATGACCTTCCAAATATTCCACTGCATAGTCTTTTGGAAATATAAAAAAATATATATATTACATCAGCAAGCTGAGTGGATTAAAGACTGTATTATTGATCATCCCCATTATACTCACCAGTTAAAGACACATTACATAGGCATGGGAATTAATAATGGATTCCTCTTTCATTCACCCGGCCTGGGGACCTGTCGCTATATTTTACGAACCCATTGTTACTTTAACTTTGTGACGACAAATTCTTGCCACTATACAATCAGCTGACAACTCCTTTCTTCCAGAGAGCAGCCATGGACATACAGAGAGAGGGTGCAAGGAGACGTCCCAGATCCTCGCATTGGAGCTCACCATGATGGACCAGGAGTGATTGGCAGCAGGGTAAGGGAATCAACTCTTAATGCATTCCACACCCGGAAGGGGAATAATCAAATTAAGAAGAGAACCGAAAGACGTACAATAACACTATGAATTGATGAAGTAAACTTGGAGGTAACCTCCCTTGATTATCTATTAGCTCATTACCGGCCATGTTTCGGGCTCTGAAGCTGCATTTTTGTTGCCACACGGCAGACAGTAAACGGTATCTTCAGAGGGTAATGGCGTCATGCGATGGAATGGATTAATACAACATTTAGTATTAGTGTTAAAAATAATTTTGCATATTTGCATGAATGAGCATTCTGTTTGGTCATTGGAGGTCTCCGAACAGAATGGGTTGCTTTATTAAGGGGATTATGAATACCAACAAATAACTAACCAACTATCGCAGGAAAAGAAAAGGAAATCGTAAGCGCAGTGGAGTGACATGTGGAACCTTCAAGAGATGAGAAAATGCTCCCCTTGCACTTCTGCCTTAACGATTAGATTAAAAGGAAAATCACATATCTCTCAAGATAGTCAGTTAACGCTTTTGGCTTCCAGGAGTCTCATAAAAGACAGAGACTAAACATAAGCAAATGAAGCATAGGCAACAAAAAAAAAGAAACCGTATACATATGCAGTGCTTTGTAACCTCAAGCAAGTCAGCAGCACTCCAGAACAGAACCAAAGTAACTTAACAAGGAATGTATAGCTCAATCATTTCTTATTGTTCCCCCAACAGAACAGAACCAAAGTAACTTAACAAGGAATGTATAGCTCAATCATTTCTTATTGTTCCTCCCAACAGAATGGAGGTGCTCTTCTCTTCATCCGTTTCCCCATTGGTCAGGGTGAGAACATCCAGGTGGCAGCACAGGCTTTTCTCAAGTCTAAAACCCATGACAACGGTGGACGCTTCTTGGGATTGGCTAAAAAGGTTGGTGCTGAGGGAGAGAGGGAGGGAGGGAGAGAGAGAGGGATGAGATGGATGGATGGATGGATGGATGGATGGATGGATGGATGGATGGATGGATGGATGGGAGGGAGGTAGGTAGGGATGGATGGATGGACGGATGGAAGAGATGATGGATGGATGGACGGACGGACGGACGGACGGACGGACGGACGGACGGAGGGATGGATGGATGGATGGATGGATGGATGGATGGATGGATGGGTGGATGGATGGATGGATGGATAAATCAATCTGTCGATATAAAGCAAAGTGTTTCTACTATGTCAACCATTGTCAATGAGGAAATCAGATTGTGTCAATGTTTCCAACAAAAGAACTTCGTGCCATTGATTCGTCGAGTATTGAATTAAGTTTTACAACTGGACATTAAATTTTCATCCAGTGAAGATCGGAAAACTGATAGGGATCGCTGGCCCTGTTTGTGTAAGATCTAATCAATAAGGCATATTGTTTTGGTGGTTTTTTTCTATTTTATTCTCCTTTCTAAAAAAGGAAATCCAAAACCTCGGTGCATTTATCATAATCTTCTTGAAAATGAATTTCAGCCGTAACTGATGACGATGACGAGAATGATGAAAGTCACATCATCATTTAAACTAATCAAGAAATAAATAGTTCAAAATATAATGGTACCAAAAGCTGAAAAAAAATGTGTATTTTGTAATGGCTGAAATGTCACTGTTAGAGGTACTTTCAATCTACGGAAGAAAATTTGGAGATTTAATTTTTTTTTTTTTTTTTTGTTGCATCTATTAGACGAACACTATAAGTTTTATAAAAGGACAGACTTATTTCCTCCTGAAAATATCGCGCATGGTTTTGAACATTTATTTTAATGCCCACCCCAAAATATAAGATCCACAGAATTAAGTGACGTCACTAAAACATACCCTTTTATTTCCATGTGAATGACACTCTGTTTCCCCGGGAGCGAAATGGTGGTCTTGCTTGTTGACAACGTGCTGCTCACTGAGTTTTGAAAGTGTGGGTCTGACGTCAATAAAGGCGCTTCACGACATCCGGAAAATAACAATTAGTGATTCAGCACATTTTTTTGTTCTACGATGTCCACTACCAAGTGCAGTTTCTTTAGATTTTACCTCTGTTTATGAGCTTGCTTAAGACTTTGTTCCTTGTTCTTCAAGAATTAGACCTCAGTTCTACTCTCGATCCTCACAGGTCTTCGATTTTGGTTATGAGAAGCATCCAGTGGAAGCCGTAGGCGTTTACCACTTCCCAACCATGGAGAAAGCCTTCCTGTTCTTCCAGATGGACCCCATCATTCGGCAGCCAGACTTCCCTCCGCCTTATGGTCATGCTGAAATGTGGATAGTTTCCAACGCCTACTTGCCAGACAACTTGAAATGTAGGTTCCCGCTGGACATGCTTGCGTCGTAAGGGATCCGCAGCAAAAGATGAAATATTGAAAAAAAACAAAAACGAAGTTAATACAATTGCTAATAGCGTAGGGAGTACTCTGTCTGAAGGTATTTTTTAATATAACCGAAGCATTTTTCTGAATTATCTCCCTTGTCCGAGTTCCAGATTTTTCACTGTTTATTACTAAACTCCATTTGTATGGGCACGGTAATCTGCTCTCTAGCTCTGTGGTTTATCATATTGACTCAAAAAGCTGAAGAAAGAGCCAAGCGTCACATGAACCAGTCTCTTTTTACTGTTTTCTTTCTTCTCCTTAGATGCGTCATAAACATATGCTGGGCTTCGTTACATATTATGAAAAATCGTCTGGCTGTCCACCAAAATATCCCTGTTACCCCTCCTTCTCCCCATCTCC
>JAWQUT010000333.1:375062-390528 GCA_033807755.1 Ellobium chinense
GACGGACGGACGGACGGACGGACGGACGGATGGATGGATGGATGGATGGATGGATGGATGGATGGATGGATGGATGGATGGCTGGCTGGCTGGCTGGCTGGCTGGATGGATGGATGGATGGATGGATGGATCGATGGATCGATCGATGGATGAATCAATCTGCCGATATAAAGCAAAGTGTTTCTACTATGTCAACCACTGTTAATGAGGAAATCAGGTTGTGTCAATGTTTCCAACAAAAGAACTTCGTGCCATTGATTCGTCGAGTATTGAATTAAGTTTTACAACTGGACATTAAATTTTCATCCAGTGAAGATCGGAAAACTGATAGGGATCGCTGGCCCTGTTTGTGTAAGGTCTAATCAATAAGGCATATTGTTTTGGTGGTTTTTTTTCTATTTTATTCTCCTTCTCATACCCCTCTCTTTTTTTTTCTGAAAACCGTCGTCCAAAACCTCGGTGCATTTATCATAATCTTCTTGAAAATGAATTTCAGCCGTAACTGATGACGATGACGAGGACGATGAAAGTCACATCATCATTTAATCAAGAATTAAATAGTTCAGAACATTAAAGTACCAAAACCTGAAAAAATTTTGTTTTTTGTAATGACTGAAATGTCACTGTTAGAGGTACTTTCAGTCTACGGAAGAAAATTTGGATATTTAATTTGGGTTTTTTTTCATCTATCAGACAAACACTATACGTTTTATAAAAGGACAGAATTATTTCCTCCTGAAAATATCGCGCATGGTTTTGAGCATTTATTTTAATGTCCACTCCAAAATAAAAAATTCACAGAATTAAGTGACGTCACCAAAACATACCTTTATATTTCCATGTGAATGACACTGTTTTTCCCCGGAGCGAAATGGTGGTCTTGCTTGTTGACAACGTGCTACTCACCTAGTTTTGAAAGTGTGGGTCTGACGCCAATAATGGCGCTACACGACATCTAGAAAATAGAAATTAGTGCTTCAGAACATTTTATTGTTCTACGATGTCCACTACCAAGTGCAGTTTCTTTAGATTTTACCTCTGTTTATGAGCTAACTTAAGACTTTGTTCCTTGTTCTTCATGAATTAGACCTCACTTCTACTCTCAATCCTCACAGGTCTTCGATTTTGGTTACGAGAAGCATCCAGTGGAAGCCGTAGGCGTTTACCACTTCCCAACCATGGAGAAAGCCTTCCTGTTCTTCCAGATGGACCCCATCATTCGGCAGCCAGACTTCCCTCCGCCTTACGGTCATGCTGAAATGTGGATCGTTTCCAACGCCTACTTGCCAGACAACTTGAAATGTAGGTTCCCGCTGGATATACTGTGTAGTGTGGGATCCGCAGCAAAAGATGAAATATTAACAAAAAACAAACAAACAAACAAACGAAGTTAATACAATTGCTAATAGCGTAGGGAGTACTCTGTCTGAAGTTATTTTTTTTTATAACCGAAACATTTTCTTGAGTTATCTCCCCTGTCCGAGTTCCAGTTTTTTTCACTGTTTAGTACTGAACTTCATTTATTTGGGCACGCTAACCTGCTCTCTAGCTCTGTGGTTTAGCATGTTGACTCACAGTCTGAAGAAATACCCAGTCGTTACATGAACCAATCTCTAGATACTTTTTTTTCTTTCTTCTCCTTAGATGGTTTATAAACATTTGGTGGGCTATGTCACTTACGAAAATCTTGTTGTCTGTCTGTCCACCAAATATTCCTGTTTTCCCTGCCCCTCCCCCTCCCNAAAATATTAAAAGCTCTACAATAGTTTCAAGTGAGTTTCATTTAGGGAAATATAAACTAACTGAAATTATGTTGAATGGCAACATCTAAAACGTTTGAGCCTTTGATTTCATTCGACGCAAGCACTCACGCGACAAAAATGTGATCAGTGTTGTCGTATCTAATGCTATTCAGTGGGTGGACAACTGTTGCCTTATTTTGAATTATGAAAAGCTGGACCTCTTTAACTAAGGATTTATCAAAGTTTTCATCATCATCATCATCATCATCATCATCATCATATCACCACCATCATCACCATATCACCATAATCAAGAACAACAACAACAACAACAACAACAACGTCATCACCTTTATCATTACCATCATCATTACTTGTAGAATAAAAAAAAATTTAGAAGCGCCCACCTGCATATTGGTGGAAGCCATTTAATAGGCATTGTATGGCAGCCAACGTTTCGAAGAATTTTAATGTACGTCTACGTCAGAGCTGAGGCATTTATAATCATTATCATTATCATCATAATCGTTGATCACTATCACCATCATTATTGTAAATTAAGTTAAGGTTTTAAAACATTACTTCAAACCGATATACTTTCAAAAATTAAAACTTATGAAAGCTGCAAAAAGTTTAATCACAGTTCTAAACATTATTTTGGGCAGAAGCTTTCTAATGCATAATAATTATTGATTAAACAACACCACACTTTGAAAAGGCCAAATGTTTTTTTAAAGTTTTACAACGGACCAGCGCCGATAAGTGAACAAAAAATCAGTCATAGGTTTAGTTAAAAGTAGGACTCTTACAAATTTATGATTCAAATTAAGAGAAGATCAAGAGAACGGACCATCTACATTATTAATGTCATCAGTCACCACATCGTTACTCTGTTGTCGTCGTTGCCATTTTGTGTCATTGCTTCTACTACTAATCTACATTTTTTGTTCATTGTATGATGGGGTTTTTTTTTTCAGTGTTCAGCACTTTCCTTTTGTCTGAGGTGGAACTACACAGTGGCAAGGAGAAGAGAGAGTTCTTTGAGACATTCCAGGTGAAAAACACAATATCCATAGAAAATACTTTGCTTTATCTATAATAAGTACAAAGAAGGAGAACACTTGCATAAAACGTCGAACAATGTGTAATCTGAAGGAATATAATTTTATTAATAAGTTAAAGAGAGAAGCAAACACTATGAGTTTACAAAATTATAGAGGACGAGAATTTTAATTAATCTCTTATACTGGAAATGTTTTGGGGGATAATGTGTAGGGAAGGTTGTGCTCCCTTACAATATATAATGTGAGTCACTGAAAGAATTACATTGGTGCACTGGTATTGAATGTACCCTTAGTTTCGTTCAACATGTACATTTATTGTTATTCCTACGACGGTAAGAGATCCCGTCGTTAATGCGCAAGTCTTCGAATATAATTCTTAGGACGGTAAGAGCTCCCTAGCTATTGCACAAGTTATCAGTTCGTGTCCTTTTTCCTTTCCACAGAAACCATTCGAGAGCTATCTGTACAAAAATGGCGCCATGCCCTTCGTCATCTGCTCTTATGGTGCCTACGATCGGAAAAGCTTGAGACGCCATACTTATCCGCCATCTTCCATAGTCACGTGCCATCTCTTCCAGGGACTCGATCACCTCAACTGGATCACCAATGATGGTTGGTTCTCATTCTTATTCTTGTTTTCATTCTTATGCTTCTTCACTATAGTTCTCAGTTGTTCTTTTTATGTTTCTGTTCCTGGTAGCCTTTCAAATTCGTATTAATTGCTTTTCTTTATATGTCCTTTCTTGTAATTGTCAGTCCTACAAAAGTGTTTAGACACGAAATGTCGACTATTGTTTTTTTGATAAATAAATTCATTATCTATGTTTTTTTAAAACCTCTGTGTTGAATCTGGGCAGAACCAAATTTAATTTCAATGATAGTTATTTTCTTAAGATTTCTGTATGTGTAATCCATAAGTAAATTCAAATGTAAGAAAAAGATTTCATCAGATTTCTTTTGTTTTCTGTTGGTTGATCTGAAGCCGGCTGGTTATGTTTGGTGGTACTTAGAGACATTAAAAGCAAGTTATGTCTTTTAAAACTTTTCGAATAGATCAAACTTTACTTGGCAGTGATTCAGTCGATATTTACAGACAACGAAAGCGAACTGTGTCTTCAGAAACTTTCAAATAATCTAAACTTTTTCCCCTCATGATCAGGGATTTTATTATTTGAGTTGTTGAGCTTTTGCTTAAAATGATGTTTTGGTTTGATAACGAAAACGATTATACATTAAACACTTCGAATTAATTCAGATAGAACTTTATGGAAGTATTCCATCTAGTTTGGAAAAGAAGTGATTAAGTTTTGTTTTAGATCAGACAAAAGTTGAGTATCCAGGATTTTTAAATGAATCTTCTATCATTGAAAGATGATTTTTAAGATTCAAGATCAAATATTTAAACCACGATCTGCATGGTGTTTTTCGAGATTTGTTCAAAACTGAATTTGATATGTATGCCAAAATATAACTGCATAATATAGTGAAACTGATATTTTTCCATAACATTTCCACTGGCCCAAGCATAAGCCCAACTCAGGCCCAGTATATATTTCTGGTCACTTTACCAGTCTGTCTATTATTTGTTTATCAGTCTAGTTGTTTGATTGCCTATTTTTACTGCTGATACGAAAGACAAATGTGGTGGTGCATCTTACGTGTTGAATATGCTGGATATAAGAATATAGTATATGTTACATGTCATACAAATTGTACAGTGTAACAATATTGTAAATGGCTCATCGGCCTAGATGAAAATAAACTGAAACATTTTTTTTTTTTAAATTTTCATTCCAGAAACTTACTCCAAGTTCCGCAGCCTGCATAACCAGATGGCCACAGAGAAATGTTCCATTTTCACCCTCAACAAAGAAATGTTTCCATAGATGTTAATAGCCAGAAATCCAATTATCCGAATTACCAAGGGAATTGTATAAATCCATACTTTATATAATCACTTCTCTCAGCATTCGTTCACTTCTGTCTCGCTCATACTTCCCACTTGAGGAATGCCAGGGCTATTTCATGAGGCCATTCCACGGACTTTGTCCGGTCAGTAACCATATAAAACAAAGCTACAACTTTATAATATGAAGTGAGACATTCTACTTCAAGAATGCCAGAGCCATTTCTTGAGGCCATTCCATAGACTATAGCCGATCAATAACCACTGGAGACAAAGATGCATCTTCAGTATAATATGAAGAAGACTATAATTCTTTCTAATTACTCGCTGATTAGTGGTCTGTCCAAGCAATAAACCCATGTGAAAATGCATTCACATTATAGATCATTCCATTCAACGTGTCTGGTCAATTTCAAGAAAAGAAATGTTCTTCTGTGGACAAAGGCTAACTTTCATAAGCGCGAATGCATGTGTCAGTAGCAACAAGTCTATGTGAAAATGCACCTGCATCACTTCAGTGCTACAATAACTGAGTTTGGAGTAATTGACTGGAGAGTTCTTCAGGATTAGCCCTTTCGATTTGGCTCCGTTCCAGACCTGCCTATTTGCTGAGGTAACTGGCAGGACAGACTTCCATGTGATGAGCCCTTATGTTTACGAACGTTTCCATGGAAACAATTAACACCACTAATCGCCCTTAAAGTAAGGGCCGAAACAACATTGCTGAAATATTTCTGACTGTATCACAAAGTCTATCTTTATTTCGTATATTATTATGTTGTTTAGTTTCTCTCTAATGCATTGTTTTTGCTACTGTTCAAATCAGCCCCTTCAGTGGTTTGTTGTTTTTTTTCCTGTGAAGATTACCCAATCTGTGAGACTTAACAACCCGGCAATGGTTCAAGGGAAGTAACTTATTTACATAAAATAATGAACATTTTCATTACAAGTATTATCTCCCTTGCCTTTTAGGTGTTTTTTTTTTTGTTTTTGTTTTTTTTTGGTTACAATAATTTTATAACAGCAACACGGTCTTTTTCACAGCAGAAACAGAACTACCTGATTCCTATATATGCAGGCCTGTCGAATCCAAAAAAAATGTTACAAAAAAATCAAACTCTGTGTAGATTGAACTGAGAGGTGTTCAAAACCTATTGCAAAGTGTTTGGTGACTGCAAAGTGTTTGGTGAGAAAGAGGTTGAGAGGAGGATCGATTTTATCAAGAATAATGTGATGGATTGTGGAAATGATAACAGACTACTTAATATTTGGTAACATGGTTTGCTCTTGCAATTTTAGGAAAGGAGATGGGGAGATGAGGTTTAACTCTATGCTTGAAAATATGTCATGTTTATTTGACTATTTGTTTGTATCAGAGGCTGTTCGTTTCGGGAATTTTATGCGTGACATAGTAGCTATTATCAACCCATGAGGAATACCGAGGCCTTCTCGAAATGTGCTTATGTTTCCTGTTGTTGTTGTTGTTGTTGTTGTCTAGCTTTCTTGTTGTTGCTGCCTCTGTTGTTGTTATTGTTGCTCCTGTTGCTGTTACCGTTGCTGTAAACCCAACAAAAAATTTCTGATGCCGTCCAGTCTTGTTACAAACCATCAGTTCCGTTCAGACTTTTTAGAAAACTGCTGATTCCGTCCAGACATAGACTATCTGTTTTGTCATGTCTTCATACAGCTGCTTATGATGTGTTATTTAGTAGATCATGTAACGCCACTACGTTGAGGGAAGTTTCACTCAATATATTTATTCTGTTTCATTTATTACCTCCGTTTACTTTGCCCTTTTATCTGTGATACTGAAGAATGTCTCAAAACTTACATGTACAGATTTGTTAAAAATCATTACTAAATGTTATTAATCTTTTTGTACACTACAAAATAATATTTTAAGCATTTGTTCTTTGTTAAAGTATGTGTATATTTACTCCGAAAATTAAGAATATAATGGCATGAAACGTATTGTGTCCACGTGATCGCAGTTTGCACCAATTTCTGTGGCTAAGTCACAAACTGTACTGGAATTAAAAGATGGCTTTCGAAATTTGATAGGTCTCCTTCTTTTGTGGAAATAAAATTATAAAGTATTCAGAACAAAATTCTTTCCTCTCGTTTTTCATTTAGTCAAAGTAACATTAAACATGAAATCTAGCTCTGTTGTGAAAATATCGTATTTTCAATAGAGTATTGTAAAAGTGGACTCCGCTTGTGAAGACACCGTGCACATCCCCGGATGTTAGCAGCCATGATGGTACGAAACCAAGGTGACCAGATATAGCGTTAGGATGCTGATTTTTTTTTTTTAATTTTTAAATTTTTTTTTTTTTGTACAGAATCTTTACATCAAGGAAAACAAAAGTTCATATCTTACATGGATGCTAAGCACTTGTAAGAAAATGGTAGATAAAAGTGATTTTGTCATACAATCGTGGGTGTGTAACTAAATCTATAAGGAATTCTTCGAATTTGATTGTACAGTCTAAGTGATACAATAAATTATGTGTGAAAGACATCTATCTTGGGTTTTTGTTGTTGTTTTGCTTTGTGTATATTCATATATGTATAACTATCGGTTAGTTGACATCAACATTATCATAACAATCGCGATGACAGACATCGTCATACTCAAGTCGTAGGTTGAGCATAATAGAATTCGATGTGACTTAACCTTGTTATGCACTGGGAAAATTCTAGGCTTGTATGATTTTTTTTTTTTTTGAAATGTCATAGCGTTTCAAATTTTTCACAAATCCTTCCAGAATGTTCAGTCTCTGTACAGAGAATCGCGAGACAGACCTGGCAAGAACAAATTGGGAAATGTTTTAATATTTCATACTGGTCGTCAGATTCTTTATTAATTCCCAATCCATTTCATGATGTCTGATATACGACGAGATAAAATTGTATTCACCTTTCATCATCATCATCATTATCATCAACATCATCATCATTTGGGACACATTTTAAAAAAAATTAAAAAGTTCGGTCCAAACCAGCGAAGGGTTAGACTTATATAATGATATAAAATAACTAGGAATTTTCGAATCAAAGATGTGATTCTTCATCAGGTTTTAAATAGGAAATGAAATGAATGGGTAAGAAGAGATGTAGGGTAAAGAGTTTAAAGGGTTCGCGAAGAAAGAAGATTATTATCATCACCACCACCGTCGTCGTCACCTCATCATTATCACCACCATCATCAACACCATTATCACCACCACCAAGAGAGCAACGACCATGCCAGATGTACAGATTTCTGAGGGAGGACTTGGAAATGACCTAGTAGACAGAAGGGAACAGGGGTTAATGTTGCGTATGTGACAATTCGTAGCATTCGCTACATTTACATACTAGACCACATACCCGTCACTTAAGGTTGCAAGAGCCTAATTGGTCAAAAAAAGAACTGGACTGTCAAGAGTCGATAGTAGCAGAGTATAAAATAATCGTATAACAGGAAACCACGTCGCAAAAGTGGTGAAATTCGATCTTGAATTTGTTGAAAAATAATTCTTGCAGGCAGTGTTTCCCAATGGCGTCAGTGGATTTCATTTGTGCGGGCTTGTGATCTGCAAAAGATGGCCAAATTTTTAACCCTTTTCATGTAATTTAAAATTGTGAAAAATCTACATGAAGGACCCCCACTGTAAACAGCATATAATTTGAGCACCAGACCTGCAGACTAGCCTTGGCCTTCTAGCAACGTTCCTGTGGTTCGAGGAGAAATTTTTATTAAATGGTTCAAAGAGGCTTTTACAATCTGGCTCCTGCAACCTCAGGTATTGTAAAACATAATACAACAAGACTTCAGTTTAAAAACCAAGAGTAGCAGTTTTATTGCAACAGAATTATATCATGATAAATAAACATTGTAGAACAGAGTTAGTGCCCATGCTCATCCATTTCAAACATCAGTCAACACTTCGCATTGTTCTTGTCTGACATCTTACGATTGAGGTCAAAAATCCAATGACAGAATCTTTAGCTATAGTATGTCTAACGATAGTATGAAAATACTCTTCTTTTTGAAAGCTTTCCTTATGAGATATCGATCGGAATATTGTTAACGAAAGAAACAAAGAAAGAAACTCTGTTTTCATAAGTCCACTGCTCAGTTATCTTTCACTGTCTAATATTATATACGGTACATTTCACATGACAAGGTGCAGCCAGCAGCTGCTCTCTTGAGAGAGTTCCAGGCTTTTTATAGCCCGAGACATTTCTTGATAACAGTTCGTTTCTTTTGTATTCCATTCCGACTTTTTCATTGTTACGTTACTGTGGGCTTTTGCAGTTGGGTTTTGTTTTTTTCTCTGTCGTGAATTTGAAGAATTCTAGCTATGCCTCTGAACTTAATGAAATTAAGGCAATACCCAGTGATTCTCTTACCATGTGTTTACTTTAATGTTACGGGTAGGATTAAGAAATAAAGAGCGCACATGAGTGAGTTCTTAGTTAATGATAATGTCTAGGAACTGTCTCAGTGATGCTTTTTCTTCCCTTTCCTCGTGCCTGCCCAAAGCCTGAAACCAAGCACCAGATTGGAAAGTGCCTGGATCTTGAAAACACTAATTGAGATATTAGTGAAATCGCCCTTCGCATAAAACGCGTTGAGAATAAAGATAAAGCAACGCCTAACTATCCTCTACTAATTTGCCCGAAATAGCATAAGAAAGACGAGTATGAATGCGAACTAAGTAAGCTTTGCCGCCATACTAATTTGATCTACTTTGATGCAGTCCCTCGTGTTTACTCATTGTAGACCGGTGGAAAAGTAGGGAGGGCGCAGACGAGGCGGAGTGACTTCCTCCCCGTGCCAGTGAACTCCGGAAGTAGTACGAGATCCCACACAGACCGAACAAAGTGCAGTTCTTGGTGAGGAGAAGAAAGGAGTTGGCTCTCGTGATAACAGTTTACTGAACCGTTACACGATATTCACTAGAAAAGGGCGCCGCCCTCTCTGGAGCTATCGATTTTGAAGTTTATATGCTCACTACTCCCTTCTTCGTCTCGTTGTTCAGCACAGTAAGGGACACCATTCCAAGAATTCTCAAGCAATGGTTCAAACGCAGTCATTTCTCACCGCCCCACGTCATGTTTTATTTATTATCAAATAAACACAGCACTGGAATGTCACCTCATCATGGCTGTCAACGTCGTAACCCGCTAATTAAACGTAAACATCTGGCACATTCCATGGAGGTTTGCCCTATCAATGATTCCAGGAGCCAGCCACACTAAATTTATATCAGTGCTATACTACTTTCACATTGTCAGTCGTGATGTAAAGGTCCAGTAGCTAAAAAAATAATTTAGATGTCTCTAATAACCTTTGCAACACATCGACGAAATAGATTTGTTGCTTCGACATAAATAAGTTCATTAATATTATGAAAGTAGCCAGATCAAAATATCATACAGTTACACATCTGTCTTTATTCATAATAGCCACTGATTGGACAGGTTCCATGGGGTGACCCACATATTAAAAAGTTGTACCTCATGCTGAGCTTTGTCGCACGTGTCATAATAAAATGTCACTCATTACGTTCACTTCACTACATAGAGCCCTAAAAGATTGGGAATAGTATCTCGCAAGGTCAAAGTTAATTTTAAAATCTGGCTGACACTCAAATTGCGAAATTTCAGAAAACAAAAATTGTTGATGTTGTTGAACCTAGTCAGGCTAAAGTTCACAAAATAAAATTAAGACAACAAGCTTGGGGCGAAGTTTTGGCTGTCTGTGTCATTGGACTAATTCGTTGTGTTACTATTGGTTCAGATACCCCTACAATTCTAAAATCTTTTGACAGAAGAGCGTATGTTTGTTTTCCGGCGAAAATTACTTATTTCTTGCATTGTTATTAGTTATATGTCAAATTCACATCTTCCAACAATACATTTTAAGGAGGCTGTGAATGCCGTTGATATATGTACAGAAATCAGACGAGAATTTTGCAGAAGCAAAGAGTTATATTTCAGCAGAACCACTCAGTCTGCGCAAAAACAGTTTTGGCAAAGATAAGCCCTTTTGTCAACAGACGTTAGGTTTATTTTTCAGTGTAAGTGACGTGTGAGTGATACTCAGAAAAGGTGACACCAATTTGGTCCCGAAATGACTGCAGTCGGAACAGAAGAGGAGCCTCCTGTATGGTTCATCACTTTATTTTTCTCAAAGAAATATTGTAGATATGGCCAAGATATAAAAAGACTTACACATTTGAAAATACTCCCCCCCACCCCCGCACTCAACCTCCGCCCCGCCCGGGGTCACAAATTGCAATCACTCTCTCTAACATGCTATCGTAGAATCAAAGCTAAAAAAAAACAAAACAGTGAAATATATAACATATCTGAAAATTTTCAGATCAAATAATATATTGTGTACGGGTCTTGGTCAGCACATCACTGAGCCGCTGTTCCATGACCTGCTGGCAAAGCGGATCCTACCCTCTTCCTCGTCTTCGCCGATCTCCGTCGCTTTGTGGATAATTCCGTCAAAGAACGGTTGAGATTGGAGAACATGCTTTTGCCTGGCATCATATCGCCTCGACTGCGTGGTCGGGGTGGTTTGGCAGTGCTAGGGGGCGTGGGCTGCAACGGTTCTATTCCTAGTTTTTCGATATCCTTAGCTAAGCACTCTGCTATATTGATCGCCGAATTGGGCCTCAGGTCTTTGGGTTTTGCGGAGCTTTTGCCTCGACTGTAAGTCGAATAGGCAGATCTCGGCCGGCCTAGCACCACTTGATTAGCATTTATATACTTTGCGTTGTGCCGCTTTTGGCAAGTTTTGCAGTTCTGGGGCACAGCCGCTTTAGGAAGGACGGGCGTAGGGTCTTCCCGAGACTGGCGCATGCGTTGATCGTATTTTGTCTCTTCGCACGTGCCCGTGCACAACGGCTGATGGCACTTCTCGCAGCAGTTGGCCGGGACGCGCTTGTTCGGGCAGTCGCCAATACAGCAAGCCTGGAGACAAGAGTTGCAGCATCGTTTGTCTCGAGATTTGGCGCTCCGTGATGCAGATCGTCTCTTGGCCATCCGGAGTCGCCGTTCTTCCCACGCCTCAGTATCTATCTGACGCTTCTCGATTTCAACTAGCCGGTCAAACATGGCGCCGAGCTTCGGGTCAACAGGGCCGATTGTGCTGGACGACCATCTCCAGTCGCTGCTATCTGTGGCGTGAAGCCGGAAATTGATCTTATTGAAAGGAGATGGTATAGGACACTCGAACTCGTAAGCAGGGATATCCAGCTTCTCTGCGTCAAAGTCGAAGCGTCTCATGTCCCGCTTGTCCTGGGGGGTATACACGTTGTCGAGTCGCTCCGGTCGGAGGTGGAGATCGGGCACCTGTCGGTTGAAGTCCACCGGAGGTTCATTGCCTTTCTCGAGCTCCGAGATGCTGCCGTTATCGCTGTCATTATCGCTACTGCTGCTGTCATCTTTCTCATCGTCGCCGCCGCTGACCTCTCCATCGCTGTCCACGCCACTCGTGGAGCTGACATCACCCTCGGCGATGCGGAGAACTTCTCTCTTCTTTTTATTCTTCTCCTTGGACTTGCTCCGCTTTGATGATTTGACCCCAATGAGATCACCGTAAGTCGAGTTCGGGGTCTGAGGCCGGGGGTCAGTCACGAGGTGGCAGAGAATTCTGGGACTCAGCGTGTCGAAGTTTCCAGGGTCTACTCTGGGCGTGTCCGGCCGTCTAGCCTGCAGTGGAGCGGATCTAATACGGCTGGAAGGTCTTGAGGCGTCAAGATCTGAATTGGGTGACTGGGGCAGCGTGAACGATTCGGTCATTCCAAGGCTTGAGTAAGGCCTGGAAGAGAAAGAATACAAAAAAAGCTTTAGGTAATAATAATTTACAAATAATAATACGGTTTACAAGTCTCGTCTCCAGACTAATGCCCGCTGACTCAACTTCACACTATTATCACCCCAGCCGGCCTGGTCACTCTAAGACTTTCTCAATTCCCTGGGAAAACATACAGTGCCGCTGCCATTTATAAGAGCCAATCAGTAGCTTTCTGACAATCTCTTTCACTGCCCCTTAGCCATGTACCCATTTAACCACACTGTGGTGGACTGAGGTTAATGTGAATGAAATGCTTTCCCAAGGCACTAACAACACGACCGTGGGGGAATCGAACCCACGACCTTTAGATCATGGGTCCAACGCCGCAACCACTCGGTCATGCTGCTCCACAAGTACCCCAGGTTCTATCACCTCTGCTTGGTAATACATATCTCCGTCAGCAGTCAAATCCTAAACGGCTGACGCAACACAGCCAAATCATGAAAGAAACTTTAAAATGGACTGGTAAATTGGATGAGGACACAATACACTGGTGAAATGTTGAGATGGACAGCAGACAGACAGAGATGGGGGTCCATGGTCGGCTGTTCCAGTCGGTATGGTACTTGAAGTAAAAGTCTATATTAAAGGGATGATTCATCGTCATGCTCATTCCAGAATCGCTTTAATCATTGTCTTTTCTTGATGTTTTGAATTCTTCCTACTACTCTGATCTTCAAGTCATCGTTTTAACTGTAAATAAAAAAGTTAAGATCTTCCTCAGTATTTTGACTTGGTCAGCAAATTCAGAATGCTAAATTTCAGAAAGTGGCTTAAGCAATTATGTGGAATAAGCATGACGCTTTGTGAAAGAGATACTTTAGATCAAAGCTTTCGGTCAGTCTTGGCCATTAAAGAGCGTCCCTGCCTCCATCACAAGGCCCCAGAGATTACAAGTGAAAGGAAAATTAAAGCTGCAGCGCGTACAAGGAGTGCGCTGTCGGAGATGATGATGATGATGAGGCGTCAAAGTGGAAATCTGAGGAAGATGATTGTGGTGATAGTGGTGGTTGTGGACAGCCAATAAACTGTTAACTGCACTGAGTTGCTGAAATTGTTGGTAGACGTTCATATGATAATGATGTGGTCGTCACAGAAGTTGAAGAAGTAGTGATGATAACACGACCGCAATAAAAACCAGAAAGCCAGCACCATTTTGCCAGAGATATAGATGAGTAAATGCATGTTCTCTTGTTGGAACACCCAAGATGACGTCACATTTTTAACCCCATGACAGTTTTCAAATATCCTACCTTCCACTGACGGGCCGGCATCGGGTCAAGGTCTTCGGTGGGACCAGTTCCGGGGTCAGGGGTCGCCATTTCTTTACCCTGAACGCCTGTAGGCTGGAGTGAAGGTTCTCGTGGTACAACTGGCTGTCGGGGTCAGAAGTCACAGGGATATCAGGAAAAGCACCATCGGACGATCCCGCAGTGGAGCTGTTCAGTCGGTAGAGTTTCTGTGGAAGAGGGAAGAAAATACATTAGTCATGAATGAATGAATGAATGAATGAATGAATGAATGAATGAATGAATGAATGAATGAATGAACTGTAGTGCTAGTTGAGATGGAATAACCCATTTCTCAAAGTTCAACGGACTACTCTCTCACCAACCTAGGAGCTTGGGAAAGTTCCAATTAAGCGGAAGATACGATTGTGCGGAGCTCTTTGGTATCGACTTTTCTGACCTGTTCTGCTGAATGTTTCCATTAAGCGGAAAATACGATTACGTTGATTGCAATTATGCGGAGTCGACTTAAGAGTCCCGTTTGACTTTCTGTTGGACAGAGCACAGGACTCGTAGCCAATCTGCCGATATAGGAATGTTCTAGATTCAGAGTGTCATTCAAAAGTATTGGGACATACGCAGAGTGATAGGTGGCACTGGTGCTGGTGTGCTGATGATAGTAGTGGTGGTGACGATGATGATGATAATGATGATAATAATTTTCGGTCTTTAATTCTTTACTAGATTTTTAATAAATTCCTTGAATTAAGATTGAGCTTTTAATTTTTCTCAGTTTTAAATGATGATAATAATAATGATGATGATGATGATGGTGATGATGATGATGTGATTGTTGTGGAGGTACGGATGGGATGTTGACTGTTTGCTTTTCATTCGTGAGCTGTCATCACAGATATACTGGATACTCGCAAATGGCGTTCAGTATATTTATCGTGGGAGGTTTGGCATTGCATGTTATTGTGCACAGATGCGTAATTATTATCGAGAGAGAGAGAGAGAGAGAGAGAGAGAGAGAGAGAGAGAGAGACAGACAGACAGACAGACAGACAGACAGCCAGACAGATAGACAGACAGAGGCAGAGAGAGAGAGAGACACAGAGAGACACAGAGAGAGAGAGAGAGAGAGAGTATAATTATGGTTAGTTGTTCTGGTAGAGTTCGAAGTTGAGCTCAGCGAGGCGACGGAGACTAGGACTGAGAGTAAGAGAAATGAATGCGAGTATCGTCCCTTGACAGCATATTTGTCGTAACCATCAAATTGGCCGAAATCGAGATACTACAGGTTTGGAAATCACGACATTTCCTGCAATTTTCCAACACTGTTTTATTCCCATACTGACAAAACAATCTGCGTTTATGTTAAACAACTGTTGTTCTTAGATGACACAAACAATTAGGCGTCAAAACTATAACTGCCTTTTTCTCAAAGGTACCAGAGGCGATTGGGACAAACAGGCTGTCAAAAGACGATATGACGGATGCTGTTTTGACACGTGTGTCAGAAACAAATAACAGCAACAGGATGTTTCGACTTGAAAATGATTACACTAATATGAATGGGCCATGACACATGGGGGTCGATGTGTTATCGTGACACAACCTCATTGCGTGGTCAGAAGTTTGCAAGAGAGTTGGGGTGTGTG
>JAWQUT010000333.1:396952-418516 GCA_033807755.1 Ellobium chinense
GTAAAATTGTCACGACTGTGTCTCAGCGAGGGCTATCTATTCAAGGACTTTGATAACGAATGGCTTTCTCATAAAAGATCTGTAGAACTGTCTGCACGAGCATCATCATCAGCAAGCATCGTTTCCCCCTCATGTGGCCCCTCCCACACCATTAAGCACAATACCGTCTTCTAACTGTTCCATCCAGAAACGGGCCTGGTACTAAGAAAAGTCGGCAACACAATCACCAGCTATGAGGAGATAACTCGGGACGGAGACAACTGGACCATCCACATAACCTCCACCTTCAAGAACCTCAAGCTGGAGTTTAAAATAGGAGAGCCAATCACAGAAAACACACTGGATGGCAGGACCATGAAGGTAAGCTTACTTGCGTGACGCTTTGTTTCTTTTAAACTTCCCATAATTTATTAGCATATTGCAGTGTCAAAAACCTGTGGACGTGTGTAAAATCCTTACGTTATTTAACGCACTGCGGTAACCACAAGAAACTCCCAAACCATTACAAATGTTCACTGTAGTTAGCGCGGTACGTCAATGAACGTATGGATAATGGAAACGGTCGCTATTTACATACTTTAAAAAAAAAAATTCTTAATAAATCAAGGACTTTGCACAAGACTAGATCTTCCAAGGGCCAGATGGGGAGGGGAGGGATTGTTTCGGGGCCCCGAGCCTCTCAAGAAAAAAATAGCCCCTGTCATATAGAGGGGCCCCTGGGGGCCTGTGTAAACACCGGCAGAAAGAATGACAGCGTGTACTAGAATAGCGGAGAACATTAATGATTAGAGAGTTAATGATCGTTTATGTTTGTGGCAGATCAGGCATGCACTCAGACACAGAGAGGGAGAGAGAGAGAGAGAAAAAGAGAGAGAGAGAGGGGGGAAGAAGAGAGAGAAGAAAGAATATTCTTGTTGTTCTTTCAAGACAATTGCAACCACCATCATCTCCACTACCATTACCACAACCACAACCACCACCACCACCACCACCAACATCATCATCACTTGTTTCACACAAAATAAAATGAAATAGCGTCCACCAGTGTCGTACTTTACAATTTTATTTAAATTACGAAAAGAAGCACACAATAAGGAAATGTCAAATTTTCGGAATTGAAAATATCTTCATCAGGAATAATAATAACAGTCACCACCACCGAAACAACAACAACATCATCATCAATAACAACAACAACAACAACAACAACAACAACAACAACAACAACAACAACAACAAAACACAACAGAGAGAGAATTGACAGTTCTTGTCCTAGAAGCCTGTACTCTGACTATGAATGTTTTTGAAAAGCATTCTGAACACAGAAGCCCATCAACTAATGCAGTACTACATCATTTATCACATCGTTTCGTGCATCAAAATTTCAGCGCAATTCGAGCATAACATATGAGAGCCTGTGCATTAACGATAGGATCTCTTACCATCGTAATAATTACAATAGTGCGTCTGTGCTGAATGCACCATCGGAAGCATTCAACATGCAGAGTTGATGTAATTGTTACAATGGTAAGGGGATCCCATCGTTAATGCGCTAGCTCTCAATAATCTCGGAAATATTGCTATATGTAAATAAGCCCACATTTTCTGAGTGATGCGATCTGAAAAGATCTTAATTCACCTCTGTAAATCCCTGCCAACAAAAGATAATAATAAATTTTGGTATTTTTTGTTTCTCCAGAGCACCTTCTTCATCGAAGGCGACAAACTCGCGCAGACGCAAGAGCCGATAAAAGAGGGTGATCTCCCTTCACGATTTGAACGAGAAGTCGCAGAGGATGGTCGCATGGTCTTGGTACGTATAAAAAAATAAAGGAACGGGAAGACATATATAGAAATCACAGTGGAATCTTGATATTAAGTAGTCACATAATAAGTACACTTTGTTATTAAGTAACAATTTCACTTGCGTGGATTCATTATAATTCCACCATTTCATTATTGAGGGGGAGTTCGCTGCAAAGTATACCTCAATAATAAGTATATAAAATACTGATTCCATGCACCAAAGCATAGTTTACATGGAGGTTCCACTGTGTAAGATCTTAAAATGGTAACGCAAAATGCAAGTCTACACCAGAGAGTCAAGCAAAGAAGAAAATTGGGTTTATTGTCATTGTGTCGTAAATGTTATTTTTGCGCATTAACGATGGTATCTCTTCCCATCGCCAAGAATTACATTAACTCTCCATGTTGAACGCCTGTAAGGGTGAATTCAGCACCGATGCACTAGTGAAAATCTTACGACTATATGAGATCCCATCGTTAATGCTCAAGTTCTCAATTGTTTCAAATGACGAATTTCGCCTGAGAATTCGCCAATGTCACAACTCATTAGTTTACCAACAGAAAAACCGAAATCGAGTCTAAGTCAACTAAGACTGACTGACTGACTGACTGACTGACTGACTGACTGACTGACTGACTGACTGACTGTAGGATTAACAAATACCCTCTGCCATTTTTCCTTCTAGACCTGCATCTCCCTCCCAGAGAACGTTGTGGCCAAGCGATACTTCAAGCCTTACCAGCCTTAGTTAACAATTATTGTGACCCTGCGGCACGAAATCAGTATTAAGTCGGTACTGCTCTATTCGCGATTTAGCCCCTCGCTTTTCCCTTTCTCCTTACTTTCCCAGAAACAACAACAACAACAACAACAACAACAACAACAACAACAACAACAACTACTACTACTACTACTATTACTACTATTACTACTACTACTACTACTACTACTACTACTACTACTACTACTACTACTACTACGATGATAACAACAGAAAAATACTGCGGAGTGAAATACAGTACTTTTATTTTTGCTGTTGTTCTTCTCAATGTCAAGACAATATTTTAAAATTCAGTCATCTATTTCCTCGAAAAAAAAAGCGTCAGTATGTTTCAAGCCTAATGGCTGGGTTATATACAGACGCTCACAATCATTGTAAATGCCTTCATAAGACTGCTTTCGTGCTGCTAATCATAAATTCATGATTTAATAGCCCACATAGTGCAGGGGTTCCCAATCTTTCCAGTCACCATTAATTAGACAGATGTGTGCACCTTTCAGACAGGGCTAAAAATCCATTGATACTAGTAGTAAAGTAAGGGTTTTCAGTAAATTAGGCTTTTATTGGCATTGTATTGCTTATCACGCACCCCTCGTAATTTTTTTGAGTACCCCTGAAGGTAGGCGTGTACCCCGGGTTGGGAACCCCTGATATGGTAAGAATGACGTTAAGCATGTAAGTAGAGCAGAAATGATTGAATGAGACAATGTGATAGTGAATGTCGTTTGAACTGTATGAAAATGTAGTTTTGCGCACTGTTTGAGTAAAGTGTGTGAACGCCTGTGTGGATATAGACATGCTTATCTAGTGAGCATACAAACGGACCTCACGACCTTTAACCATCTAGTGCCTAGGATTAGAAATACTGGTAGGAAAATTCTGAAAACTTCACATACACATTTCAAATGCCACCCAAAATAGGCCTACATATAAAACATTGATTCTGAACAATATCAGTATTTAATAGGTGAAAAATTTTGGGTCAAACTTGGACCTTCGGGCACCGAAACATCCGTGCGATATTTGGACCACTCCATACTGGACCCTTGAAGTTGGATTGCCAAATATGGACCAGTGGGCACTAGAGGGTTAACTTCATCTGCGTAGTTGTTTAATTCATAACTAAGCCTAGTGTGTATTTGATGCTCATGTTTGTTTCTTTGTCATTGTGATGCTGTACTTTGTCATTGTGTCACGGTGGACAAAGCTAAAGTTTCCAGTGAATAATAAATTTATCTTAAAACATCTTGCAGTTTTATCTTGTTTATGCTACTGGATATGTCTAAATTTCCCAACGCATAAAAATTTTATTTAAAATTACCTAGACTAGCTGTTTTATCCCCTTTGTGCTACTTGACAAAGCTGAATTTCCCAATGGAAGATAAATTTATCTTAAACCATCTTGCAGTTTTATCTTGTTTATGCTACTGGACATGTCTAAATTTCCCAACGGATAAAAATTTTATTTAAAATTACCTGGCAGTTTTATCTCGTTTGTGCTACTTGACAAAGCTGAATTTCCCAATGGATGATAAATTTATCTTAAACCATCTTGCAGTTTTATCTTGTTTATGCTACTGGGCATGTCTAAATTTCCCAACGGATAAAATTTTTATTTAGAATTACCCTGCAGTTTTATCTCCTTTGTGCTACTTGACAAAGCTGAATTTCCTAATGGATGATAAATTTATCTTAAACTACCTTGCAGTTGTATCTTCTTTTTCTATCTACTGTTACAGAGATACAGAACAGAACAGCTGCTCAATAAAATATCTCCTTACCATCACAAACTGGAGCTCAGCACTCACCATGTACGAGTAGATATATGCACTGCTTGGCGTCCGCACCGAAAGAGGCATTTTTCACTCGCTGACATCAGATTTTGTCCGTTACTATTATGTCATATTGATAAATTTGTAATATAACTTAAGGCTTGCCTATCTAGGATATGTATCCAGGTAACGCTTTAAAAACCAGGTATTATATAAGGCACAACATTTTCTATCAGTATCAGCACTGTCCCGTGGTGAATATAGAGTAGTCTGGTATCTGATGCAATGAGAATCGTCTCTTTCTCTCCAAGAGTTATTATGGGGCGATTCAAGAGGCTTGAACTCTTGCAAACATTTACTAATTCTAATCAGAAAGTGAGTACCTTATCATTCCGTTGGTATCACTACTGCCACCAAAAAAAAATAAATCATCTGAGAGTTACTTCATGAATTGGAGCCAGCCGCACATTCCTGTTGTATTTAAGGAGTCAGTAATATACGACTCACAAAAGTTTATTTGTTTCTAAATCACTTTCTGCTTGGCTATGCATTGCAGCTTTACCTCAATATATTGCCCAGTTATACACTTTACTACCTCCAAATACGGATAGCACTACAAAGCATGCAGACACACTTATACATTTTACCACTTCAAAACATACATCGCACAGTTGCACTCTTTATCAATATTATCATTTCAGAATATACTTTTTACCACTTCCAAAATATGTGTTGCATAAGTATACACTTCTCTACATGTATTTCAAAACAATGCATTGCACAAATAAGTTTTATGTTTTGCCACTACAAAACAAGCATTGCTCGGCTATACATGTTACAGCTTAAGAATATGCACTGCAGTTTTAAGCTATACTGCATCAGAAAATGCATAGCACTTTTTAAAACCTATATAGAGTTTCAGAATAATGCACTGAAGGTCATATCCATTACACTTCAAATTTACTACTGCAACCAATACTTGTGTGAGCCATTGAAAAGTACCTTATGCTACCCAGCTTTTACTAATCCGCAGATCATATTGTGTCTAGGGCCTGTACCATTTACCTTCACAGGTACTGAACTTCCAGGCAACAGAACGTAATCATGCCCTGAAGGTGTCTTGAAGGATTAGGCCTTAAGTGAAAAACCACAAACCGCCAGCCTAAGAGCATTCTCTTAAGTTTGCGGACTGGTTCTGCTATGGTAAAATTGTAGTTAGACCCAGCTGCATCAAAGCTGCGAATATTTGATTCGTGGTCTGGTTCCAGTTTTCAGGTGCAAGGTTTGGGTTAGACACTTTGTCTGTATGAATTACCATTCGTAAAATTTATGTCCTGTCATAGGGATGACACCTCTCTAACTGTCGATTCTTGTTAAAACATAAGCCAAACAATAGAGAGCTTGCGCAGTAACGTTGGGATCTCTGATGCGCCAGTATAAATCTTACGATGGTCAGAGATCCCATAAGGATTAAGCTTTGGGTGAAAATCCACAAACTCTCGGCCTATGAACATTCCCTTACGTTTACAAACTAGTCGTGCTATGGTAAGGTTATAGCTACGACCTAACTGCACTAAAGCCGCGAATATTTGCATCGTGGTTTGGTTTCGATTTTAAAGCGCAAGGTTAGGCCAGACACATAGTCTGTATGATTAACATTCGAGATATTTATAAAATGCCATCACTCATTCAACCTACACCACCTCTCCAAACTGCCTATTCTTGTTAAAAGATGAGCATAATTTTACGCATTTACGAAGGTACCTCTTACCATCGCAAGAATTACATTTTCTTGGATTGTTGAATGCTATTAAGAATGCATTCAACGCCGCATTCCTTCCAAAAGGATCTGTGCAAATCTATAAAGCATTGATAGTTTACAGAAATCTCTCAAATTGCTTCATTCTTCATCCATTTTGTGGTTCATATATTATTTTCACTTTGGTCTACAGCAAATTAATATACATGTATATTTTTTTTTAAAAATACCAAATGGCACATCTGGCGCCATTGACGCAACGCCATTGGTACCAAAGATGTACTAGTATCAGCTGGGATGAATTTGTATTGTGCCTTATGGACTGTACATACATGGTTGTAGGTTTGTGACACCTATTAGAACGGCAAATCACTCATTGTGTACAACCTAATTAATCCATGTATATATATATAATCCCCCTATTTTGGGGCCGTGCCAGACAGTGTTAGGGTGTAGAAAGATGTAAAATGACCTGTGATCTAAGTAAAGCATCCAATTTTAAAGTTTCAGGTACAATTTGAGCCCTCTAGAAAAAAAAAAATAAAATGTGTAGGCCTTTGTATTCGCACGCGGTCAAAACCAGCCAAATGAAAAATTGGGGACCAAATCAGAATTTGAGGTGATCTTTTTCGAAAGACATTTGTGAAAAATTTTGGGCGTTAACCCCCTTTTTCTTTCCGTTAAAAGATTGGGCAAAAGAAGCACTTTAACCTCCGTGGAAGAAATTTCCCCAAATCACAGTGGTATATGTAGAATAACACAAAATGTTAATAGGGCCAACAGAAGAAAAAACAATAGGTGTCAAAGACCTGTAACTTCGACGTGGGGCAGGGAGAGCAGAGCCTTATTGCTCATTCCCTACCCCTCCCCCCACTTCACTAGTGAAAGGTCCATGGACAGCAAAGCGTATAATGAAGAAGGAACTCCGCCATTTTGCTTAAAAGAGCCATGAGTACACTATAAGGTGCCTCCCTCTCTCCCTTATTGGATACCTCATGACAGACCTTACACTACACAGTGTTCTTCTCCATTCACATCCACTCCTTACAATTACCTCCCCTTTGACACTTTTTTTCTCTCCCTTTTTATGAACCCCTGCTTTTAAATTACTCCCAGATCTGAAACTGAATCTAGATCTATTGATCCTGTTAGTTCCCTCTGGATACATATTCATATACTTGTGTATTTGTTATTTGGCAACTTACGTTAGGCTTTAACGCATTCTTTCGCCGTTTCCTCAGTCGCCGCCTTCTTGTGGCCATGGTAGGTGAACCTGCTCCCCTTGCACTCTTCTGTTGGCCGCAGTGAAAAGAAGTAATAATCCGAGCTTGATATCACTTTGACTATGGCACTAAACCGCGGCCATGGAGAATCGTCGAAGGTTTTATGATGCGTAGCTCTTCATAATTTTGTTTCATGACGAAAATAAAATCCTCTGCAGAGCAGTTGGTTCCATTTTCGAACTAGAGTAAGCACAGACCATTATTATAGGGAACACATTTATGAACTGAAGCAGGACACATTTGTGTGGTCACAAATCCCCCAAGTGGCTTCAACAACATAAAGAAAGTTAGAACGAACTGCGATGAATCCATAATCACTTTACAGTGGCTCACCTATGCCCCGAGACTCTCCATCTGCAAAAGACGCAAGAACTTTCAACGAAGCAGGAAATGAAAGGAAACACAGGAAGAATGACTTTGCATCAGTTCATTTAGAATCTGGAACACATAACACGCTACCAACTCCGACTACTAGCCAACTAGGGTTACCTCACCCTAGGGGACGTCAAGCACAGCACACTGAGAGAACTATAGCCAAAGACAAGAAATGGTCAACAAAGAATGTAAAGGAAAAGCAATAAAATGGAATGATAACAGTTATGTGGAAAACATCTATCGCATGAATATCCCACACGAACATTGACACTCTAGAAATCTTCGTGAAAGTCTTAGCGCCACTGACGCAACGTCATTGGAACCAAAGACGTACCAAGTAGTGTGAATTGTTTTGTGCCATATGGACAGTAGATACATGGTCGGAGCAGAATAGAAGAGGAAGGAGAAATCTGCAAAGGGCAAAAAGATGATTCCAAACTTTATGTACCATTGTTGTCCTAATCATCAAGTGAAACAAAACAAAAACACACCTGAACTTGCCTAGTGCCATCCATCATTCTTCAATACCACTCTCGATGGCCGATAGCCTTCTCCTACAAAATGGAGTGTTTCCAATTGCAGAGAGAAACACATTAAATTGATCTCGCCAGAAGCTTGATCACAAAACACAATCAATAAACTGTGGCAGAAAAAGGTCTCTGTTATCAGCCGATTACACTGCACGACGTGACCGAACCGGTTCTTCTGATGCGAAGGACGACAAACAGCAATGGATTCCTCTTAATCGCAACTTTCATATAATCACAACATATTTCATGTAACATTGCACTGATTATTCTGGTTATAGAAAGGACTCACTGGATAAATGCAGCTCTTTTAATCATAACTTTTTTCATGCTCACGAGGATTTGCGATTAAGCGGGATTGTCTTTAATATGCCAGTCATTCAGATGCCTCAGAATCCTGAAGTTACACTTGGAATGAAATTAGTCTCATCCCAAATTCCATTTCAGATAACATCTTCACATAGACCTGAAGAACCAAAGAACTGGACGTCCCATTTACAATGATACGAATCATGAAATCAACTAAATGTTACTAGCTGATTTTGATATCCGTATTAGATTGATATATAGGACACAAACAATATCCACATAAGATTTACATAAAAAGACATCGCTGATATTTTACATGAGACTCCATAAAAAAAAGAAAACTGAAACCCACACAACGCTCACGTATAAAAAGATCACCCTTTATCCGCATAAGATTCACATGGCATGGGAAAAGCTGGTGTCCATAAATGAGATTTTTGAAAAAGAAACAATCACGATTTAGATATCTGCAGAGTGATGATGTGAAAGGACATAGTGAATATTACTACCAACGTAAGAATTCAATTAAGAAAAGACAAAGCTGATAGCCTAACCCCNCACACAACACTGCAGTGCAACAAAAGGGCTGACGCTCTTTCAGAATATACAAGGCTATATAAATGCCATTGAATAACTTCTGGAAACTGCATGGTATAATCACTAATATTTATATAAAACTGTTATGAAAGGAAGAAGACATGAATATCCATTAGGACATTCCATAACAAGACAAACCTTATAGTCTATCCCCACACAAAAACTGCAATATATATAGGCGTTACAGAAAATACGAGGCTAAAAAATTGCCATTAAATATCTCCTGGAAACTGCATGGTATAATCACTCATTTTTACAGAAGACTGATATGAAAGGAAGAAGTGAATATCCACTAAGACATTCCATAAAAAGACAAAACTGATAGTCAACCCCCACACAAAAACTGCAATCCAGTGCTCAGGTCGTTACGGAATATACGAGGCTACTTAAATGTCATTGACTAACTTCTGGAAACTGCCTGGTACAATGGTACTGTAGTTGTATAAGATTGACAATAAAGGACAAAGTGAATATCCACTTATGACTTCTATGAAAAAGACAAAGCTGATGGTCTACCCAAACAAACAAAAAAAAACTGCAATCCAACAAAGTGTTCACGTCCGTCATAGAAATTACACGGCTACTGAAATGTCATTGAATAACTTCCGAATACTATATGGTATAATCACTGATATGATATAAAATGAAGAAGTAAATATCCACGTAAGACAGTCCATAAAAAGACAAAGTTGATAGTCTACCCCCCCCCCCNCCCCCCCCTTTCCTTTCCGCCCACACAAAAACTGCAATCCAACAAACTGCTAATGTCCTTACAGGAAATGTGAGGCCATTTAAATGCCATTAAATAACCTCTGGAAACTGCATGGTATAATCACTGATATTTGTATAAGATTGTCATGAAAGGATAAAATGAATATCCACTTATGACGTCTATAAAAAGACAAAGCTAATAGTCTAGCCCCACACAAAAACTGCAGTCCAACAAAGTGATCACGTCCTCACAGGAAATACAAGGCCACTTGAACGCCATTGAATAATACATAGAAACTGTAAAATAGATCTATAATAATCAATCAAAATAGATTATTTCAGCCTCTGTCAGCCGCCTGGATAAAGTGAATATCCACATTAAGATTTCCATAACAAGACAAGGCTGATGGTCTACGCCCTCATAAAAACTGCAATCCAACAAAGTACTCACGTCCTCACGGGAAATATGAGGCCACTTAAAAGCCATTGAGTAACCTATAGAAACTATAAAATAGATCTATAATAATCAATCACAGAATATTATCCCAGCCTCTGCAAAACTGTCCGCCCAGTTCCGTTCACCTCTTTGATCTGATCAGGGTAAAGCACTCGATGCCGACTCGTTAATACCCGGTTCAGGACCCGTGCGTGACGCAACATGGTTAATGACCTCGCGTCTTGTTATTGACTCAGCACCCAACCAACCAATGAATCGGCAATAACGGCAGCAGCCGGTGTGACATAGGGACACACCTAGGTCACCGGCGGCGACCATCCCCTCCCCCCCTTTCAGCGTAAATAAATAGTCGAAGCTTAAGCGCTACCATTACTCTAGCGAAAAAGTTTGTCCTTTAAACAGGTTTTGCAGTATAGATTATGGACCCCCCTATCCCCGCCCCGCTGGACTTTCTCCATCCTCATATAATTTTGTGTTGTCCATTCTCGTCTCAATGCTTTTAAATCCTTCTTTTTCTGTTCCTCTCCTCTTTCAATTTACAGGCTATGTCAGTCAGACAGTCAGTCAGTCAGTCAGTCAGTCAGTCAGTCAGTCAGTCGGTCATCGGTCAGTCAATCAATCAATTAGTGATTGCCTGCCTGCCTGTCTGCCTGCCTGCTGCCTGCCTGCTTGACTGCCTGCCCGTATTTCTATGGCTTTTCAAGATATCAAACAAGGGGTATTTTTATTTCTACCCCAGTCTTTTTTTCAATTGAATGCGCCTAAATATGGTGCATGATCCCAGTCACGGGAACGATTGATTTTTCCATCAAGCGTGATATGCCATATTTCTGCATTAACACTCCTCGAGCGATCTTTGATGGACAGCCACGGGATTTTCCAAATGCACATTTTATAACTTTGATCGCTGATAATTGGGTTGAAAAAAGGGGGTTTTTTTTTGTTTTCCCGAGACTGGAAAATCAGAATGAGAAATCAGGAAAAAACAAATAGAATTAAGAAGAAGAAATAACAAAGACGATGGCTAGGAACAAAATGATGGGGGAATAAGGGGGGAGGCCTACGTGAGACAGTTAAGGAATAACAAGACAAGAAGAAGGAAGGGAGGTACAAAGGAAGAACGAGAAGAAGGAACAGGCAGTGGGAAGAAGTAGAGGAATAGGAGAGGTGGAACGGTCTAGTCTAGTCTAAACTAGAGAAGAACGACATGGCAATGTACCTTTCTTGAGTCCACCGCCTGTTTGTGTTAATTCCTCTCTGCTGTAATATTAGAATCCCTAAAGGACTTTATGACTATAGATAGGCGGTGAATACAAAAGGGTACTTTTAAAAAAACTATAAAAAAACTTTAAAAAATAAAATTTAAAAAACTTTATAAATATAAAAAAAATAAACAAAATAATTTTTAAAAAAAAAAGGGGGGGGGGGTNGGGGGGGGGTACTTTGCCTTTACATTTTCTTCACGAAGTCTCCGGTAAGGCCATACACTCCAGAAGCAATACATAACCTAAACGGACTCTCGTGGCTGGAGGCACTCTGGTCCAGCCTCCCGCTGGCTGCGTGCGTGACATTGCAACGGATAATGACCGTTGCGCGTGTTGTCTGCCAGCAAATCAACTAACACCGGACTGCAAAATTCGACTGACGCGTCACACAGTTCGCGCTGGAATGTGAATTTATTCTACCTTAGCACCCAGCGTGATGGAGTCAAGATGAGAACAGGTTCTACTGTAGCACCACAGAGGTCAAGAAAAAAAAAAAGAAAGAAGATTAGAAGGTCGATCAGAAGGTGAAGGAGAAAAACTAGGAATTATAACATCGCCAATGACAAAGCAGGCCCCACTTTCACGACGGACCTGGGATAAAGCTGGCTGACCACGCACGATACTACCAGATCAATGTATTGGCGATAGCACATTGATTTTAACGATCTTCCCCATAAATCCACCGCCAATGCATGAGGCTGGCAAATATCATGGATCGTAAAAACAAGGAAACCCCCATGGTCTCATTATGTTTGCGTATTGTATATCTTTAACGTATCTAGCCCCGTTTCAAAAAACAAAAAAAAAAACTGTCCAGGTATAGTGCTTTACAAGGATCGATTGTCGATCAATCGTTCAGATAAATTACATGCTTTTGTTTCATGGCTTTCAGATATATGCATACTCAAGCAAAGTTCACTGTATCAGAAATGGAGTATCGATAATAAGGTTGCGTGCTGGAGCAACTCAGCTGAGTGGTTACGTACGGGCGTTATTCTCAAGATCGAAAGGTCGTGGGTTCGATTCCCGCCATAGTCATGTTGTAAGCGCCTTGGAAAAGGCTGATTTCGTTTACATTTCTCTCACTCTACCCCTTGTACAATTGTGCCTGGCTATAGGCAGTGAAAGACATTGTCCGAATGCTACTAATCAAGACCTGTAAAATGGTCATGGTACTGTATAACCGGCATGGAATTAGTAAAGTTGTTAGATTGTCTGGCGTGGGATAATTATGAAAAGTCGCCTGAGCACGAAATTCCTGGATGCAAGACTTCTACGCTTCATTATTATAATTATCATTAAATTAATCACGTGATTATCGGAACATTTCCTAATAAATCGAAGCTCTCCAAAGTTTAAGTACTCTTCTTATAATGCTATTCAGCACAGATCCTCAGTTAACAGTGAATGTTAAAACCACGATTCCGATGAAGATTGAGAAAGGCGTTCATGCTTCATAACTGTGTGATCGTTTAATGGAAAGTGCAGAGCGAACTACTGGGTTGTTAAGCCTTATTATGACATTCCAGATCAACTGAAATAACATTTATTATATCAGAGGAAATCTTGCCCCAGCCAGTGTGCAGTACAATGCCTCCCCCCCACCCCTNCCCCCCACCAAAAAAAAACCACCACAATGTGACGGCACGTCACAATAAACGTTGCGACGACGCACAATTTGTTAATTGAGAGCTTGCGCATTAACGATGGGAGCTCTTACCATCGTGAGATATTACATTAGTGCATCAGTGCTGAATGCCCATTATTAATAGCAGAACTAATGTAATTTGTAAGAAGGTAAGAGATCACAACGTTAATATGCAAAGTACCCAAATAAAACCAAGTGGCCAAGTGGCCTTTTTATTCGGGTGTACAAAAGTTCATAACAAGCTTGAGCCATGATGAAGTGCTCCTGTCTCTTTAAACTGCTTCACCCCCTCATTCCCCTTCCTGTCACCCAAGAATCTTTGCTACTTTTAAGTAATTTCTTAATATCCCCCCATCAGTGCTCTTTCTGCATGGACTAAATACCCACAGGCGTGTTCTGTTAACCTTTAACCTTTGCAAATTTTAATTCCTTTTGACTATATTCCTTTTTCTCACGCCTGCCAAATTCCATCGCTGTCACCCCCCATGATTGAGAAGTAAGAGTGGTTCTAAAGAATCAATTGATCTTGCCATTTATGCCACATGAATTTATGCATAAGCTTTCAATATAGGGCCGTTTTAAGAGTAAGACATGTTTTACAATGTGTAAAGTGCTTTTAAGACAGGCTGCGTTGAGTTCGTATTTCATTGCTGGCACTGCATAAAACTGTGATGTGAAGCAATATATCTTATGGACTGGGGGTTCCTTTGCCAAGTGATTTTTCTGCTCATACAGGACGAGCAGGAGCGTATCTTAAAATGAGGACGGCGGTGGTTGTTAGTAAACAGTCTCATGACGACCGTTTTTCATTTCGTGGGTATTCACATCGTTCATTTGGTGTAGGAATCCATATAGATTGATCCTATATACAGGGTGACGCAAGCATAAAGGTGAACTCTCCATTTTTTAAAAAATAACTTTGACAATAATCAATATATAGTTTTCAACCTTTGCAATAGCTTACGCTATGATATGGAGCATGATCGTGAGAAATTTCAACCCTTGAATGCTATGATAACAAAGAAACGATTTTGAAACCGGTGACCACATTTCGAACTGTTGCATAAAGAGCGCACATTCTTTGCAATACGACCAGAGTGGCTTACGGGTCTTACTGAATGGAATGATTTAAAGATTTGAAAGGACATTTTTAACGGAAGAAAATCAAATAGCAAATCAACATAAAGACAGTTTACGGACATTTACGATCAATCCAGATCCTTTATAGAAACAGATATGCTATGTGTTGATACAGGGGTGACTAAGGTCTTTTGAGCAACAGTGCAGCACTGTGTATATGTGAATGCAGAGATAAATGAAAGGCGCTTTTGCCTTTTATTTCCACTTCATGGAACAAATGCCGACATTCGTCAGCCGTGAGAAAATGACATTTTAAACCAATTTTAGTAAAAGAATTATTATTATTGGAAAAAAATGCGCTTTGATTTGAGCTGTCCTTTCTGAGCAAGCTTGATAGGCCTACATCCACATGGTTTTGCACGGCTAAGTTCCCAATCTACCGTTCCTGCCATAACTTCCGAATTCAGGGCATTTAAAATTTATGAAAACTTGATAAACTGACATGCCGTTATGAATGCTTCATAATGATAGTCAACGTCACTTTTGTTCGCCATAAAACCAGAACGCAAATTTGAAATGCAGTTTTTCTGAAACATACGAGTACATGTCAAAGTTGATTGCTTATCACATTGTGTAGAGGGGGGTGGAATTCAGTGACATTTTCAGGGTATCGATTTCCAGTAGCTTAGCTCTACTGTGTGAAAATCCACACGGCTATTCTAAAAGGTCTTGTCTTTATGACGAAAATGGAAGGTTCACATTTTTTTTGTGTGTGCAATTTTCACTTCTCCCTCCTGCAATTTTCATTGCTTGTGCCCTAGATAGAGCAAAATAAGTTTCTTAATTCACTGACGACTGATGAAATTATCATAGTAAAACCATATAATTTCCAAGAATAGCCCATGACATAAAACATGACAGGTTATGAAGTGAATGTACAGGACATCTTCTTATATTATTAGCACTCTGTCAAGTGAGGGGAAGATGACGTCATAGTGGAATGTTACTCCTCGGGCGATGCGAGATAGTAGACGTGTACAATAATGGATGATAATAATAATAATGCAGTTTATTAGTCTCGTTTTCAGGCTCATGCCCGCTTACGCGACTTCACACTATTATTACCCCAGCAGGCCAGTTCACTTTCGGACTTTCTCCATCCCCTGGAGAGCGAACAGTGCCGCGGCCATTTACAGGCGCTGATTACCAGATGCTGACAATATCGTTCACTGCCTATATCTAGACACCCATTTTACAGGCGGGTGTGCTGAGGGAAATGTGAGTAAAATTCATTCCCAAAGCACTTATAACACGACCGTTTTTGGGAGTCGAACCCATGGCCTTAACATCATGAATCCAACACCGTAACCATTCGGCCACGCTGCTCCATATGAAGTATTAGAGGTGGTCAGTCTTCAGTGATTAACTCATTCTTCTGATTCCACTTCATGCCCATCTGGAAGCTGTATGTCTGACAGTCTGTTATGCCAATTGGCCTGGTCACACTTATTCGTGTGTAGTATCTCTGAATATCTTTCTTTATCATTCTCTTTGTATTTTTGCGTTCGTGTTGTTCTCTGCTGTGAAAGTTCTGCAGCTTTCACCGTGGCTTCGCAGTGGCAGTGAGGATATGCATCTAGGAATTTATAAAAAAAACTGGAGGTTACGGGTTCAAATCTCTCCCGAGGATGGAGAAAATCAACAGAAAGACACTACAGAGTCATGATGCAAGTGTTGCCCAGCCCTTTAAGAGTGTCAGAAAGTCAAAGGGCAGAAACACTTCCTAGATGAGATATTCTTACTGCTGCACTCGCCGAATAAGAGAATTTCTTATCTGAGACTTGGTATTCCTTTAAGTTTCTGTTTTTTAAACTGAGACCGTAGCATAGGAGTTCATCCACTTCTCTCCCCATCCCTCCCTGTCCTACCAAAACAAATCCACGCCGATTATGGCTGACGGGTTGTCTTTAACACTTGCAGTGCGCCACTGGTGAATATCATGACGAAGAAAAGACTTCATTTTCTGAAAGACCTTGGACGACGATTCAATAAGGGTGATCTAATCAATCCCTCCCTCTTCCCCACTTCTCCCTCCTGCCCCTTCAAGCTACGCTCATGAATACAGACCAGACAGGATCTTGATGAATAACACAACTATGAGAAATGCATATGACAGATCAAAAAAAAAATGAATAAGGCTATGAAGATTTGCCCTCAATTACATGGTTGTCTCTTTGCCAGTTGCTATTCACCCCAAAATCGCTCTGTAACGATCCTATCAGTTTTCACCAGTGTTTACAACAGGGCTGGGCAAGTTCACACACAAAAAAAAGTCAGTTCAGATCAAGATTAGATCTAGTTCACTGATGATAATAATACGTGTGATATCATGTTTAGCTCAGTTTCATGATAATTGAGTAGTTTTCAGATCAGATCAGTTCCTCTTTGTTTTATAACCTGGCAGCCGGTTCTGAATTTCGAGGAAGATGTAAACTGAGCAGAAATTTAGGTAGGAAATTAGAGTTTAGATATGCACCCAAAAATGAATTTGATCTGAACTGAATTTTTGGTGAACTTGCCCAATCCTACACACCCTTGCCTAGTTGGACTCAATATTTTGGGAGTAATTGGCCTAAACGTCGAAATGACATTTTCCGGTGTTCTAATGGGACATTTAAGATGGGATCTCCTACCATCGTAAGAATTACATCAGTGCATCGATACTGAAGGCACCCGAATAGTGTTCAACATGCGAAGTTAATATAAATCTTTCGTTGATAAGAGATCCCATCGCTAATGCCCAAGTTCCCACTTAGCTTAGTGTGTGAACGACCCGAGATTTTCTCTGATATGACACAATCGACAATCGGAGTGAAGACTAACTGAATATGTGAGAAGGAAGTGCGAGAGACAACAACACAAGTGAACAATAGCAACAACAACGTTGTGTGCACTTGGACCAAAGTTATTTCCATAGACAAGAAAACGGTTCAGTTTGAGATGCGCAGATGGAAGCACGTGAAAGCTGTTATTTATTTTTATTTCGTTTTTGAAATGCCGTTACAAGAAGCTTAGGTGTAGTACGAGATGGAAAGGCTGCACGTTCTAGCCGAAATAGGGACTGTATCAAATACATACAAAATATATAGAAAAAATGACAAAGAAGCTTCTAAAGCTTGACAAAGGCAGGGTAGGGAAGAACTTTGTCAACATGTTGCGAACGTCTTTTTCTGTCTGTACTCACTACTTCTAGACAGAGGGAGCAGACAAAGAAAAATAACCTATCTGAGACGTACGTGTAATAACCAATTATATCAATACACACAGTACACAATTGAGTCACCTTAACCATCTTGAAATATCCAGAAAGCAGAACCTCATAGGGACTTTGTACTGACAGTGTAGTTTAATCCATTGGCTCGGCAACACGTACTGAAAGTCTAAGGAGCTACTGGCAACTGGGCAAACCGACAACATGGAAGTCATAACACTGAAATGACAAGGGTAGACTAACAACCGAACGTCACGGCACAAAAGGAAAAAAAAAAGAAAGTTTCATCCGATTAAAATGGATATTCCACAAGGTCATAACGTTGCGAGGCCTTGAGGGAGAAGAAATCTCTGTTGGTCTGTCGTTTGTAATTCACATCAAGCCTTAAAGGGACAGGGGTTAATATTTGCTTCACAGCTTTAAACATTTTCATTATATTTTCAAAAATGTAAACAGCGTAGAGCTTCTTACATCTGACCATTTCTGAGAAAACACTGTTGGAATGTCAAGATTTTTTTTTTTTTGGTCGATGCGTGGGCCACTATTATTCGTGCTGTATGACGTCATAAAGCGAGAAACGCTAGCAGACAATTGGCGCAGATACATGAGCAAACCATCTGGACAAATCGTCTACTAGTCTATCAAGTATCATCCCTTTTTGGCGTCACGCAGCAAGAGTAATGGCAGCACGCGCGGGGTGACAATCCCAACATTCCCGCGGTGTTTCCTCAGAAATTGTAAGCTGAAAGGAAATATGTGCACGGTTTAAATCTTACGAAAACAATAATCTGGATTTATGAGGATGTGAAGCGGATACCTACCCCTGTCCCTTTAAGCTTACCGAGACCAGATTATGTTCGCTTAATCAGTGATCCGGAAGAGCAGCGGACTTAATGAATGACCGTTCATTTGCTGACCACAACTGCAGGGTCAGAACAAAGCAGGGCTTCGCACCGTCCTTTCAGTTAATTGACTGGAAACGACACGGTCATGTGCTTGGCTGGATGGTAATTTCCATTATGGTTCGGCTACGACCTTTTTCCTTTTCACGCCCACTACAGCGTCGTAGACTCTACTAGACTGGACATCGGTATAACGGACCCATAAAGTTACAGCCCGTTCATATGCTTGCGATAAACAGAAATACATGGAGAAAGACTGACCAAGAATGAAGGCAAGTTCGGCAATGCTGACTCATAATACCGAGAAAAAAAAATATGAAAAAAAAATTGCGATTAGCAGGTGCTGCCAGCACTCCGCTGTTTTCATTAAAATAGAAAATACTAGTTTGAGATTCGAAAAAAAAAATGTTGCAGATATGCGTAAGATGTGATAAAATTGACTGAAGCTGGTAATTTCCATTACATTGTGGCGTGGAGTTTTGTTGTTTTTTTTTCATTACTCCCACTGCAGAGTCATAGACTGAATTAGAGGGTAACGCACTCATAAGTCATAGCCTGAATATAATAATAATATACTTTCGATTAATGAAATACTATATGGAGAAAGAAGAAAAGAAATAAAGGCATAGTTGACGGTGCTAAATTAAACACAGAGGGAATATGAAAGTAATTGCAATTAACAGTAGTTGCGATTATTCATATATCTTTATCATTAATAAAATGCTATTTGGGATTTTAAAAAAAAAAAAAAGTCTTGCAGTTATGCTGAAGCTGCCATAAAGGTGATTTCAGCTGAGCTGAAACTACTGCAATACGTGAGAACAGGAATATGTGACAAACCTCTTAAAGTTTACTGCAAACGGTTGTCTACTTGCTCAATAAATCATAACATCGCCCGGCCCCCTCCCCCTCCCTCTCTATCTGCAATTTAGCACATAATTAACACACAAGAGCCACATGTATGATGTTGCTTTTGCATAGCAATTCCTTATCAAGCGCTTGTAATGGAACCCTGGCGCTATCATCAAACCTAATATGTCTTATCCACAGGTCATGCAAGCAGCGGCGTGTACACAAATAAAGATTTGCAAGAACCGAATAACGACATGAAGGGCATAAAATCACAACCCAGGCACATGAAATCACACATGTGAGTGCCTGAGAAGTTATGCTCTACTAAACAGAGCGCTACGAACAGTTATCCTTTGCAAAAGGATTAATTCCCTTGATTCCCGAAAACTTCCGGTGAGTATGCAAGGTTGGTTAACTCTTTGCCTTTCATGGACAGATTGCTTTGAAAAGTTACTTCAGTCTCCTGCATACAGCTGACTTTTGACTCATCTAATGTTCTAAAGAAATGTAAAGACTAAGTGACGTCATTTATTAGTTTTCTTCCAACGTCATACGCTGACAAAGTGACAGGCATCTTAACTCAACCTACAGTCAGTCTCTATCTTTCCTCCCTCTCTCCCTCTTGCCCCCCCCTCTCTCTTTCTCTATCTATCTTTCTCTCTCTCTATCTCAATCTCTTTCATTATGCACTCTAAGCTTTTCGGCTAAATTCCACAGCCCACCCAAGGCATATTTGGTTTAGGGGTGAGGGATGGGTTAGGAGTTAAGAAAGAGATAGCACGCTAGGGGGAGTCTCTAGATATGAGTGTTTGCGCATTAACAATGGGATCACTTACCATTCTTAACCTTACATCAACTCTGCATGTTGATCGTTACTGAAGGCGCGTTAAGCAGCGATGCACTAACGGAATTCTAACAATGGTAAGAGATTCCATCGTTAATGCGCAAACTCTCAAGTTTTAAAGGACTGTCCCAAAGATACGTTTTCTTTTCTAACCCTAAAACTTGTCCCTAATCTGCTACAGATCCTAACCCAAACACGCTTCGAGAGAGTCCCAGAATTTAACCGCTCTTGTTTGTTTTTTTTTTTCTCCATTACAGCTTGGTCGTGTGGGCTCGATCTTCCACACCATTGCCAAATCTTTTTCCACCCAACATTACCTTCCTCCTCGTCTTCGACCATGTTCATATGACCGGTGACCTCCCCTTCATTCAATTGTTATCAAAGCAATCGACTGGCCTTATCGGGGTAATTTAGGTGACGAGTATTCGCGATATACAAAAGCCGTGGGATAAAGTTGAGGATTACCCTAGAGCCAGACCTGACCTGTTCAAAATCTCGTTGGGAATAGAATTTAGAATGCCTTTGATGTTACATGGGAGCAGTAGGGTAGATCAGAGGCGTGGAAAGGAGATGAGAACACTGCCATTTACAAGTGTGTGTCTTTCCGTGTTCCAACACGACTGGGTCTTGAATCTTTACCATCATACAGTCGGGTCTTAGGAAAGGGGGAAACCAAATACGCCTTACAAGGTGATCCCCCCCCCCCCCNCCATTTAACGACTACTATGTCTCTTTGCGCCTTTCCTCCCAAAAATTAGTTCCCTAAAATAGTTTTCACATCGCTGTAATGAGCCCAGATTTTTTGACACTCCATTTGCAACTCATTTCATAATTTCATTAATGGCAGTTACGGGTGGCTTCTCTCCCAAATTTTACACTCCATGGTTACGCCACTGACATAGAACTTTTTTTTTTTTTTGGTAATAAACGGTTTATTAAAAACTCATTTGTTTTCCAAATATAGAAATCACTGGCAGCCAGTCACAAGTGAAAGTTGTTCTGCTCAAATCAACTGTCTGTTTCCTGAATCGATTTAGCGAATTCATAAATTCAAGATTACTCCGTAAACCAAAACACCATTGACGGATAAAATTAGGGCCACTCTTGACTGCATTGCTGGAAACATTTTATTAGGTGTTCCCAAAATAAAATCGTTTATCAATCAATCACGAGTGAAAACTATTTTGTTCACGCCATCTGGCTCATTACTTTGATCGATTTGGTTGGTTTCAAAATCGCGTTATCAGCACCCCCAAATTAACACTTCTTGTCGTTCTATCGGACCATTAAGGTGCCGGAGTGAATAGACATAGCCCATTTGCTA
>JAWQUT010000333.1:434592-446603 GCA_033807755.1 Ellobium chinense
AGGGGGGGCGGGAGCAGCGTGGAATAGTATTGCCGAACGCCCCCTTCCCCTAAAAGTTGTTGTTAACCCTCCCCCACCCTCTCCATTTTCTACCTTCCACCTCAACCTCTTCACCTAAAACCCAGGTTGAAGTAAAAGATCGTATCCAATGATTTTGTGATACCAGGTAATATGGCATTATTCTGTATTCTTCATTAAGAGGGAGGAATGTGAGCCCAGTCTGATACTACCTAGAAAGTGTGACATTGGGGATTTTAACCAAATACTTTGAAAGATAAATTTTAACAAGGGAGGCGAAAAAAAAAATACAGTAGAAAATTTCCTGTTCTTATTGGGGATCAAACCCAGGCCCTCTCAGCTTGCAAGTCTGAGCGTGTTACCACTACACTACAAGGACGCTAACTTCACAGCAATTAAAATCTTAAATAACTACAGCCTGAATAGCGTTCCTTAATCTCCACGTATTAGCCTGGTGTTTACCCATGACCTTGACATACTTTCCAACTACTCACGTCGATTGAAGAAAAAAGAGCTACGCAGATATCAGTTAAATCGATTGGTTATCAACGTTGGCATTTTATAAATACTGCACCTAGTCTACATGAGCGTTATACCATCAAAAAAAGTTTCCAGAGATCTGCCACAGCAAGATAAAACATGTATGTTTTTCTCATGTTGAACTGTTGAACTGTTGCAATATACAACATGAACGTTTTTTTCTAATGAACTGTTGACCTCTTGCAAATTCATGGACACACCCTTTTATATAGTACACATTGAGATCTTTAGCTTGGTAAAAAGGTCGGCATTTTATTTACAAAAATCTGGCCCAGCCCTTCCCAAAAACCTCTTCCCCAAACACACAAAGGCTTACATACTCCACGCAATCATACAAACCTTTACGGACAGATTTATATGCATACATAATTATGTCTATACACAAAACAAGCTTTCACGGGCAAATGCCCAAACAAACCTTTGCGTAGTGAAAGCTATTACTATTAAACATGCATTACCCTTTTTTGCTATTTCAATCGTGGGAATCCAAAAGTCGCTTTCTTCAATTTTATGGCGACTGTCTGTTTCATTTTTATCTCATCACAAAGAAGTTTGTTAACCTGGTTGCTTAGGAACTGCAATACGTAATCGACGAATAATAAGAGCCATTTTAGTTTATTCGATTTCCTGGAGTCGTGCAGGAAGAAAAAGAGGACCCAACGAAAGGATACAAATGGACAGTATCGAAACGGGACGATGGTGAACAATATGAAAATGATTGCGCACTGGGTGGTATTGAAAGAGCAATTACAGGCACAAAAGATCGCCGGGTGATATCGGAAGAGGACTGATCCCGAAACAAGAGATAGCGTTTAGCAGGTATGTGAGGAACTGTTGGTTATTTCCAGGGACTCCCTAACCTTGTGCTTGGTTAAGAGTTAGGGGGAAGAAAACCCACCCTTATGACAGTCCGTAGTTATTATCATCATTTAGGAACCCTGTCATGTGTGCTTTCCCTTTTCTCACTAAACTTCTTGCCCTAAACCTAGCACTAGGTGGGACGTTCATGGATGTTGTGACACTGGACATCTAGAGATTCTGGAAAGAGAAAACTGGAATGTGAGGCGGGATGATCAGCCGTAATACTCGCACGTCATCAAAAATTATTAATGAGCCGCAAAAATTATATTTGAATTTTTTTTTCTGCGTCCAACTGTAACCATCTTTTCGCGAAAATTATGACGATACAGAAAAGTAGCCTATTGGCAGTTTGAGAGCGGAGATGGCAAAACACAGTTAAAGAAACACTGGAACAAATGCAGGGGAGAGACAATTTAAAATTCATCACAATTATTAACTAAGTGCGGAAACCATCTACAAAAACTTAGGGTGTTTTTTCTAGGTCTTCCGCACCTATACCAGTGATGTGAGGAAAACATAGCTATGATACTTCAAACAAATCTAATTATCTGGCCGCCAATTTGTATTTTATGCGAACTTCCGCGTACACCCAGAAGTTCTCATTATCCCTCCAATCCTCTCTCCAGTCTGTGCTCCCAAATCAAATAAAATGCGGAAATCTTCCAGAAGTGCTTTCAGTATACATGTCCTTATACTTCATAACATAAAAGTCAAGCGATCTCGTTGTCATCCTGAATTTCAGAGTTTTTTTCATAAGCGGCACCAACTTTTCTATTGTCCCCTCAGCTCTTTCTTTATTCAGTGATAAACAAGGACGTGAATGGAATTCATAATACCAAATCTAACAAATCATATAATATATGGAAATCTTACAAGATCGCTTCAGATCTATTTGCCAAGATACTTCAAACAAAATTTACGAGCTCTGACAGCCATCTTGGATGTCATCATTTCTCCCGGGAGCCATTGTGATATACTTTTGTCTCTTGAGCTTCCTCTTCATTCCATGCTGAGTATAAACAAGAAAGAAACTGAGCACGCGAAACCTCAGAATTCATATAAAATATATTACAATCTTACTGGCTTGCGTAAGGTCTATCTGCCGTGATATCTGATATAAAACTTATGCAGTCTGAACGCTAGCTTGGTTTTTCTCAGTTTTCCGGTAGCCATCCCGAAGTACCCATTGTCCGTTCTGCTCTGTCCTTATAACCCTGTGTCGACAATGGCCATCTATTGAATCCATCACCCTGAGCCTCACAAATCATATACAGTCGATTCCACTTAATCGCAATCTATATATAAGCAGTTACCGATTAATCGGAATATTTTCTGCATAACAAAATATCTATGTAAAAGTCACTGGGTAACCTCAACTCCTTTAAATCTCAACTTTTCCCTGTTACTACGGTATTGCGATTAACCGGAGCTGACTGACAAATGAGGAAATAGCAAAGGAGCTTTTCCATACAATAAGAGATCATGGAAATCTTCCGCGTGTTTTCGTGACAAGCAGGGGACATTGTTCTGGCTTTATCGGATCAAGAAGCTATGCAGTGAGAATTTGCCGGTGGCCAGCGAAGGTTTATCTCTCTAGATATACTTTGATACTCTCTGGAGCGCCATCTTCTGGCTGGAGTGTCCCATAGCGGTGTACCGTTACCCGGATATCTAAGTACTGCGATACTCAGCCTTCTGGCTTCAAGTATCGAATATGGTTTCAATTTTGATTCTGATATTCCCTACAAGACAGGTCTGAGAATCGATTCATTTTTAACACTCTTTCGGCCTGCGTGTAGATTTGGCAGTGAGAGTAGAAAGGAGATCGAAATTACTTTCGATAAAGTTTCAATACGAAGTCAGTGTAATTGGGTTATGTATTACTTTTCAGGCTCTCGACTGGGGCATTGCAAGGAGGAGTATTTGAATTCAAGAGTTCTTGAAAAGTTTAAATACACTGTTCTCGTCCATTGCGTTTATTAAATTTGCTATTTGCGAAACTGCAACGGCGTTAGCAACGGACACATCAAAACATTTCGATTATATCGGAATACAAATAAAGAGACGATATCGAAATGCTGGAGCTTTGATACTCACATTGAAGGTGCTGGGTTTCGAGACTAATCGATTCTCAGAAACGATACTGACTACTGTAGCGTTTAATATTCGCACTAGAAGGCAAATACCTAGGACAAATCCGTACAGATCTGGGAAAGGATGACAGCATGCTTGATGCGGGGTCAATGATGGAGTGCCCGAGGGAATTTATCTAACAGGTGGGTATTAAGATATCTGCAGGCGTGGAGCTACAACGGTTACTGGGGCCATATTTGCTCAGTTGCTGAATGCAGTTCACTTTTTCAATCAATCAATCAATCAATCAATCAATCAATCAATCAATCAATCAATCAATCAATCAACCAATCAATCAATCAGTCAGTCAATCAATCAATCAATCAATCGGTCGGTCGGTCGGTTGGCCAGCCAGCCAGCCAGCCAGCCAGCCACAGCCAGTCAGTCAGTCAGTCAGTCAGTCAGTCAGTCAGTCAGTCAGTCAGTCAGTCTTCAATATCTGCGCATGCCCATCAATATCTCAGGGAATACAATTATGATCTCTCTCGTGTGAAGATGTACAATTTCTCACCTTCGAAAAAAAGTCTAGATGCTGGAAAGATTCAAGAGCAGACTATGCAAAGATAAATAATAAATAGTCCAAATCAGAAAACGTGACTGAGAATCAAGTATCAAGATTCGCACAAAGGCAGGCCTATAAGCTATTAAACTATAACTATACGAAATAATATCACTGTTTGGAAAGCCAGAAGGTGAGAAATTGTACATCTTCACACGAGAGAGATCACAATTGTATTCCCTTAGATATTGATGGGCATGCGCAGATATTGAAGACTGACCGACTGACTGACTGACTGACTGACTGACTGACTGACTGACTGGCTGTGGCTGGCTGACTGACTGACTGACTGACTGACTGACTGACTGACTGACTGACTGGCTGGCTGGCTGGCCGGCCGGCCAACCAAATGGTGAATGGGGTGGTTAGCAGAACTGCGGCAGCTGCTGGAGTGGAGAGGTCCTAAAGCAACACTCAGTTTCTGCAGAGTCAGTACCGGTACCCAAAACCCTTTGCACTCTTTGATCTACTCTAGATTGCTTCTACATAACTACCAATAATAATAACATCGACACAGAGAATTACGAGCAAGGCCAATGTTACATACTGCGACATGGTTTATTGCAGTTCAAAGATATCCAGAACAGCATTGTCGCCGTTCCCTGGCCTACAATTGCCCCTAACAACTCAATATTTCATAACCCCTGAAATTCATAGGAAAACTCTGTCCTTACATTTGTTTTTAAAATTCAGACATGAGTTGTTGTTTTTCTTCCGCTGTGATTGTGGTTGCAACTGTTGTTTTTTTTTAATACTCAATTGTTTTGGGTTTTTTTGCTGTCGTTTCGTTCTCATTAAAGAAGAGCATTTCCGTCATGTCGGTGCTAGAGACGATTTTGAAACCGTACTTATTCAAATTTAGCCTGGTGCTACAGCAATAAATGTATGATGGTAAAAATGTGTACAAACGTCGACCCTACTTCTGAAGAACAGCAAGGCAATAGCACTGACGTTGAAGCACGCTCTATAGCGTTTGAAAAGCCAAAAAATCGGCGGATAAAAACATACTGACTTAAATTAACTCAGGAAAATACAATTGAGAACACGTTTTCATATAGCAAATCCGATAACGGGTTACAAGTGTGAAAAGAAAAATATGCTTTGCATACAGAGTTTATCCGGTCGCTGTACCACAGTTTTTGAGAACTTTGCACGAGACATTACAATCTCACTAATCTAGCAATTTAAGAGATATCAATTACTGGAATCAATCAGGTATTGATTAGATGTTGTCAAGGAGCTTCGAGGATTGATCAAACTAAACATGTCAGTCTTCGATAACATGATATCGCTCTAATACTACAATTGCCTCATTGACCAACGAACAATAACATTGATTATTCCGGAACTTTCAGGTCTGAACCCGTTTAGCGAAAAAAAGTATGCGTGCTGTACCAGTGATGAACCCTGGCGTTTTCCATGCCTTTGACAAATATTGGCAAAATGCGGTCTTGATGAGTAAAAATATCACGTCAACAATTTCAAACGTTTTCAGCCTTCACTGTTGCTAATGACGTTTTCCATTTTCCACTCCTAGCAATCCCATCCGAGGATATGATTACTCAAGACATGCATAACCATTAACCCAGTAAGACCCACTGTTCCATATTTGGCACATGAGTTTGGAGAATATATTTAATTATTATGATAAAAGGTAGTCTCACAGGACCAGCATCTATACTCGTATAATATGACCTCTGTGACCACAGAATGATAACTGTGTTTAAATTTTACAAGTTTGTCTCTAATACTGTATTCAGCAAAGCCATGTGCACTCTTTACTCAGTATACAGAAAAATACATTGTCTAACAGTATGTTCACTCTTGGGTCTTAGAGGGTTAAAAAAAAACCCAACTCACATGGTGCTCTTGAATAATGTATTTAAAAGACAACACCAGTAGTAGACTATAACAAATTAAACAGTCACATGAAATGGATTTTTTTCTATAAGGCATCTAAAGAGAACGTTCGGAATGAAGGCCAAGAGAAAATGTGGTATGAATTTGAATGCCAGTATCACATAACTAACTGAAATAAACGTGGATAAACACTGAAAGCATATTTCCTTTAGACAGCACGCCATCATTACAATAAAAACACGTTTCGGAAAGAGACAGGGTGGAATTTTGTTAGAGAGATAGATTTGAGGTGTTCCCAATTTTTTTAAGAAGACTTATGGGAGGAAAATAAATGGTGAAGTCACATATTTTTATTTGGTCAATAAATGGATTTGTGGGAATATCCCTGAGAGAAAACCCAGGATGATGTCACACTAGTTCTGCCTAAAGACAACGGTCATACAGCTGAATCTCCCGAACTTAACTACCATGGAACCAGGCCACGATTTCTAGCGTGTGAGATGCTCGAATGTGTCAATCAAATATTGAAACAGAAATTATTCATTTCCGGACCACTGGGCGTATACAGTGGCCTTAAAACATATATAAAGTTTATCTTATCTTATCTTATCTTATCTTATCTTATACACAATCCATACGTTATTAAACGCACTGCGTTAACTATAGTGAAGACTTTTAATGTCGTGGGAGTTTCCCGTGGTTACCGCATTGCGTAAGCATTATGCATACGGTCGCAGAACATTATTAACAAGTATGGGAGTTTTAGAGTACAGGAGGTTCAAGGCTCTGAGATCTTCCTGTTTACTTTTCCAGCGCTTTTTCACTGTTTTCGCTCTGATGTCCATATCCTTCCTGACAGATATACGCCTACAGCAGTCCATCGAGGGATTCAAGACTTAGGACTCGTGAAAGGTTACTTATTCGACTATATTATTCGAATATTCAAAGCCGCTCTATATCGTTATATATTTGAATAATTAACTAAAATTTCAATTATTCTCATAAATGGTGTACTTGGAGGTGATAAAAAGAGAAAGAACATTTTTCATTATATAAGCTGATAACAGATTTAGTTAAGGATAATTTGGGCTATTTTTATTCGTACAGACTTTAAGGTCGTTTTTCTTCACAATTATTGCTATATCACAGGTGAGACTCGCACCTCATCAGGCTACCTTCAAGTGGTATCTTTTAAACACCGCCACCCACACACAAGAAGAACTTCGCTGTTAGCAGGATTTGAACCCGAGACCTCCCGCACCAAGAATTAAGCACTATATCTCTCGGCCACCCGACCAGTCTTTCATTTAAGCTATTCCCTCTGTCGAGTATAAAGACAGGGGCTGCGTTTGTTTGGCCCTTGCAGTCTGACAAAATGAGAAGCAAAGGTATAAGTATAGCAAAGACCACTCGCAAAACAGTGCACTCTTTCCTGTCTCTTCTGCATTATCGCGGCCATCTTGGCTAGCCTAGTATACTTTCTTTACCAAGGAAGGGATGTGGCTTCCCATTTTGCCCAGTTGTAGGAATTAAACAAACGTAGCCAAGGTCAACATAAGATTGCTACAAAGTGGTAAATTACTTAAGAGTTTTCCCCCACTTATTTTGGGTTATAAATAGCCTACAATTCCTGCTAAAGTTTCGAGGAATCAGCTAATCTGATGTTCGAATAATGGCTCTATTCGAATTCGTCATTCTTTCGAATAACCCAACACGGATCACTACTTAGGACCACAGTCAGGTGGTTCTGGAACCCCAGCCCTGAGTTAATCTTCTTTTCCGGAGCTTACGCAAGGTCCAGTGGGGACAAAAGCTACTGCTTGACCGGACGTGCGTTGCCTCCACGATTACGCCGTGCGCTATTCTTACGATTATACAGTGGTATGCGCCCATTGACACAAGAATTAATACGGATCCGCTTAATGTCGGGCGGAATGGCCCTTTTCACGCGTGGATATCGCAAAATTAACAAAGGATGGGCTAGTATGTGTTATGGTCAAAGGTGAAGTGAATGTGTAAGCTGCTGTCGTAGCAAACGGGTACTGGTGTTTATGTGTGTATGTATGTGTATGTATGTGTGTGTGTTTTTGTTTGTTTGTTTTTGATTTGGAAAGGGGAGAAGGAGGTGGGGCAGGGTTGGCACAAAAGTGTGGAATTCTTATAACGTATTAGGATCCTTAGCAAATGGAAATGCTGACCTAAAACAAGTTCTAATATTTTTTTTTTTTTTACACGCCAAGGAAATTAAGTTTGATCTGGCCTCTGTTGAAGCTATGAACGTACAAAAGAGCCAATCAACTGCTGTGTGTATAGGATTTTCAATATCTGCTAGAAGTCTGGTACAGTGGAACCAGCTTAAGCGAGACTCGCGTAAGCGGGACGCCCGCTTAAGTGAGACGATTCGTCGGGAACGGAGCCGTCCCGCTTAAGCGGGTTCCATTGTATTTGGCTCCGAAAGTGCCAAATCTGGAAACCAAGATGGGAAAGAGGGGGGAGAGGGAGTGAGGCTTGAAGGAAAACAATGGTTGCTGAAAAAAGAAGGGAGATGTTCATACAACGATGGGGTCTCACCTCTGCATTCTCTCGTCGGAATTTAGTTCCGAAGTTGGCCTGAACCTCAAGAACTTGCTTCTCCAGCCTCTTCAGGGCGATCTGCCAGAGTAGTTCATAATATCCAATAAAAATACAATATTAGGACCATTTAGGAACTCAGTATCCACGTGTAATTATTGATAATAAGAAACAATTAAAATATTTTAAAATATGGCTTCCAGGAATAGATACAAGTACCCAGGCAATGCTTGCTCATGTGGTCCTCACATTATAAATAACCCAAAATTTTTTAACAGATCATGTCACTCAACAACTTTATAAACTCTGTGGGAAGCACCTACCATTCTCACAGTACGTTTACCGCCTGTACAAAGTACCCATTTTCACAGGCGAATGGACTGGGAAAGATAGGACTGAAATGTTTTCCCAAGGTGTTTAGGACATGACCATAGTGGGAGAGGAAGCTACGGCCGTTTTTATCTGAATTCGATGCCATAACCATTTCTGCAGATGTGTTTGTCCATTTCTTCACGGTTAATGCATATGCATGTAGCAAAGTGCAGAACGTCTCGCTGTGCTGCCGTATTACTTTCGGCTCATTATTTGAGAACGTGTGCGTTAACGATGGGATCTCTTACCGTCGTAAGAATTACATTAACTCAGCACGTTTAACAAGGCCAAGGAGACATTCAGCACTAATGCAAGTTTTACGATGGTAAGAGATCTCATCGTTAATGCGCAAGCTCTTAAATGATTCACATTGCCCACTTACGGAGAAGACCGTACACGTGAAATTCAGAATTTTAGAGAAAGGGGGGGGGGGGCCAGGAAAAAAAACAACGTTGTGCCTCATTGAATCAAGCAGTGACAATAACAATACCAATAACAATAATAATAACTTTATCAAAGGTCAGACAACATCCGGTTAAAAGTGAGCAAGTATAACATTTATGCTTTTAATAATTAATTCATTCGCTCATTCACCCAAGTATTCTTCCCTTCATTCGCACTCTCACTCGTACTTCCTTACAGAGGATGGGCCAGTATTATGTATTATGATCAAACGGGAAGTGAGTATGTAATCGTTGTCGTTGTTGTTGTTCTTATTTGTTTGTTTGTTCGTTTGTTTCTTTTCTTTTGTATAATATATGTAAATAGATATATATAAATGTAATATGTCATTATCATATTCAGACTTTTCTCTCTCTCTCTCTCTGTCTTTGTGTGTGTGTGTCTTTCTGTCTCTCTCTCTGTTTCTCTCTCTCTCTCACACACACACACACACACACACACACACACACACACACACACACACACACACACACACACACACACACACACACACACACACACACACATATTTACATTTGTATCACAGGATATGGACAACATATATAATAGGTACAAGGTTACGGGCACAGCTATTGAGTACACAAGACCATGAGTAAAGGATATTTGGCGTGTAAACGAAAAGCAAGAGGAAATTCCATTTTCAGTTCTTAACATTTATGCATACACGTGTGGCTGCCAGTGGCTGGCTGTGGCTGGCTGTGCCGGAAATTGCAAAAACTACCAGAGAATAAATCAGACGGAAAGGCAAAGAACATTGGCTTAGAAAAGGTGCCAAAAACTATGACTGGTGTAGACGTAAAAGATCTTTCTCCCTGAGATGGCAGCACTGCATGACCTCACGAACTCTGAATTCCAAGGAGCCAGTCTGAATTTGCAAGTAAATTCTGACACTGATAATAGTAATGATATAATCAATTATATTAATAATAATAACAATAATAAAGAATGTCTAACACGATCATAACTGGAATCGAGCACAAGAGCTTTGGATGTTAGTTCAGCGCCATAACTATTCGGCACGCTGCTCCATTGAAGCAATTCATCCCTCTTAACTTTGCTTTTCAAGTAAATAAAGTTCAAGTTAGTGAGGTCCAACAACAATTTTGAAATGAAATAAGTGGCCTACCTCCACAGAGTCGTGTCTGAAGATGCTTTTGTAGTCATCTTCAGCTTCGGGTATCTTGTCATTCAACCTCTGGATCGCTCTCTGCGAAATAAGAAGACATTGTTTACTTCCAATGATGTGATCATAACATAGACTATGATCAGTCCTTATTTAATTAACTGATAGCACTAGGCATCCTAAACCTAGTGGAAACATCACCAGGCAATCACTGCAATGGAACCCACAAGGAACACGAGGCAGGGTTGGGCCACGGGAGACATGGAAACGATGCACGGAAAGGGTCATGCGAGAAATGAAACTCACTTGGAACGAGCTTGGAAGGATGGCCCAAGACAGGGAAAGATGGAATTCGCTTGTACGTGGCCTATACCCTGCTAGGGGTGAAAGGCACTGATGATGTTGATGACAAGGCATCTGCCGTCCACGCAGCATCACCGCGTGACCCAGTGTCGGCTGTCTTATCGTTTTGTCTTGAAGATTGCTGCTCCTCTGATTTTGACTATAAGACTATAAGGAATGAGATCGACGCTGTCTAGAGCCACTCTGTCGCGACCAGCAAACGAACAAATTCGACGTTCTCTTTCAAATGGGAAGCTTATAAGTGAGAATTGATTCGACGCTCCTTCACAAAGGTTACTGAGTATTAACCGTTTGAACTCAAAAAAACTGGTTTCGGTCTGGCCTTAAAAGTATGTATGTTATCCGGGAGACCAAAAGATCGAGCTGATACACTCTACGGCATTCCTTCGTCCTCACGTGGCTTTGGTCTGGAACCCAGGGAAATATGGATTCACACGTTAGAGGGTCAAGGTTCTAAGGTTTAAATAATCTTCATGTTCAATCAAAATGCAATTTTATCTCGGAGACACAGAGAGAGAGAGAGAGAGAGAGAGAGAGAGAGAGAGAGAGAGAGAGAGAGAGAGAGAGAGAGAGAGAGAGAGAGAGAGAGAGACGATTCACATCATTCTAGTTCCTGATTTAGTATCACACATTGCAATGAAGGTTATACGTCTCGTATCTGTAGCGAGACCTCAAATTTCACGTGCTTGTTATTACATCAGTAGGGCATATCTCTCAACTCTAGAAAAATAAAAAAACCGTGATGCCTCTCCAGGAGCTGATCTCTAGCATACTAACAATATCTTTCACTGCTCATAGCCAGGTATCCACTTACAAACATGTAGACCAAGGCACCTGTGAATAAAATGCTTCCCGATGCCACTTACAACATTATGGGAATCGAACCCACGACCAACCGTTCTACCACACTGTTTCATTGACTGCGATGCTTTTCTCACGAAACGTTATGTTAGATAGGAAGTTTCCAGCTGAGATCAACAGCTTGAGTCAAATTAGGTATTTTCAGCTCCATCACGTGACCTAGGAATTCTTGCTCACACGTTGGTTTGTTTACATGCTCTGCTCATGTATGATTACTCGTCATTTATCAAAATATCCTAGCAATCCCTAGATCACGTGGTGTAACTGACCCGTCTGAAAATACCTCAC
>JAWQUT010000333.1:450896-468396 GCA_033807755.1 Ellobium chinense
CTTCAGCCAAATTTGTGTCACAGATTTTTTGAGAACTACGTAACGTAAAAACATGCGGTTTTCACCTAAATTCGTAGAAAAAAATTCAAAAAATACACAAAAAGTAACTATACACATCAGTCCTCTTTATTTTTTTTTTACCCTTTTTTTAAAAAAAGAATGTGTATAGCAACGAAATACAATCTCCGATTGATCTTTTCAATCCGCCCGATTCGCCAATCGTCCAACTTTTTCACGGAGTCTAATGCATTCGTCTATGATGCCTTTCGGTGCGCTAGGTATTCTTTCGCCGCTGGTGCGTTGCCTGCCTGCCCATTTGTAAAATGGGGTGTTAGTCTTGTATAATATCAAGTAGAGAAAGATGTTCTTGCACCAACAGAATAGTTCAAATAAATGGACGTCGCTGTGCCCCTCAAATTCGGTGCCTGCCTTCTCCTACACTCCCCCTTCCCCAATATCCAGACCTTTCTTCTTCTCATAATTATGCGCTGTGCTGGACTATATTTTTTGGAGTAGTATCAATGCATTAGCACTGGCTCTATACGGCCAATGGGTCCCCTCACGTCTTGCCCGCCTCTCGACGCTCCTGTTGTTCACACTGTCTTGGACTGTACCCATACATCGCTGATAGTCTTAAGATGCTCTTAATGTATGTATAAAGTACAAATAAAGCTTTGGATCAACATGTTGGTTTTTTGTTGTTTTTTAAGGGGCGGGGTGGGTGGGAAGATGGGAGACGTTTGCATCTATTGCGTCCTGAAAACAACAGTAATAGAAGAGGACCCTGGAAACGCTACAAAAGTCTCATGGTGTCATGTACGTCATATTATTTTTAAAACCATTTTTTTTGTTAAATTTATTAAAAAAATAAGTCTCTCGTTATTTTACTAAAGAATTTACCCTGATCTGGGCAAGGCTACATGCACATACTTGAGCAGAATCTAGTTTGGATCAATGATCTCGCTCACTCAAAAAGGGGAGAGCAACCGAAGAACAAACGTCACGTCGTACAGTAACTTATCAGTTAACGAGAAATGAGAAACCAGTCACGGACCAGCACGATGTCACGCGGACTAATGGAATACTGTTCTTCAATTACTCTCCTGTGCTACAACTTGATAAACATCGAATTGGAATGTGGGAACTTGTGCTACAACATTGAACTGGATTATAAACGTTCAGAGTCACCCAAACTAATGCAAATTGTACAAGGAATACAAATCAATGAAGCTTCTTTGGCCTATCTTTTTTTTACAGAGAAAGTAAAAAATCTCTTGCGAGAAAAACAAACCTTACGTTACTCTAGTTCAGCCCATAAACTGATAAAGAAGACCTAACAGATTGGTGCATATGTGGTGTACCAGCAACATGTATCATTGTTAGGAAACGGCTTGAAAATCGAACAAGCCTAAGGAATGCAATGCCCAGCTCAGAATGACAACCCGTAGACACCGTGCTTTAACTGAACTGGATTGGAGTAAAGTCATCTTGGGCCTTCTGGCAACAGCTTTCAGGTACCACTTGGACATCTCACTAACACCTCATTACACGTATAACCTCCAACTCTGCCTTTTTACTGTTCAGGTATGAAAATGCCAATAGTATCTGGCATAAAAGTGTGCAATTTTAAATAGTCCCTTTAAAATCAGAAAATTGGATTATGAGGAAGGGAAAAGGAGTTGGATTTGAATTTTAAGGGCCTGAATAGAAGCAAATACTTTTGTAGAATCAGAAAAGGTAAGGTTTTACCAGAGTATATTATACTGTGTGGTTTTTGCCAGATGGGTAAGGTTATCCTGTTAACTGTTTGAAAAGGCCAAAAAGGCATATTAAGGAGCCTGATTCACTACCAAAATGCTCAAAATCCAACTGCCCTTGGTGCATTTTTTTCTATATGTCAAACTTTTTTTTAACGGAAGAATTAAAAAAAATATGTGTGGAAAGTATTTTGAAATGGGGCCCCTTGATAAGATACTGAGGGATTTAAAACCTCCTACAGCTAACAAAATATTGGTATCTATATACTAGAAAACGACTGTAGGCTTCACATTAAGTCAAATAAACCTTTTGGTGCCGTTGTATAGAGTTTAATTTTCTTCCTCTTTTCATGCGGGTTTGTCTGTCGTAGAATTTATAGTTTCCGAGATATCCAGTTGTATGGACCATTGATTAATTAATGAAGTCAGGCGCAATGATACGGTTTTTTGCGTCTCTTTTAAAACTGTGACTCCGGCGCAAACGATTTTTGCCCCGTAAAATTGCAGAGCTTGATACAATAATGTACCAAAACCCTCCCCTTGCCCCTCCCCTTCCCCCTACCTACTCCCTTCCTCCTTCCCGCGAAAGAAAATAACTAAAAGAATCTCGAGTTTGAAAAAAGTGCTTCAGTCTATGCCTCATCTATCCACAGCGATAGGGATAATGGAAAATAGTGGTGTGGTGACAGCAAAGATGGTGACGATGATTATGATCACGAAAATTACCTGCTCTAGTGCAGCATTCACTGTGAGAAAAGAAGAAACGAAAATTGAGCTTAGAAGGCAGGTTATGTTTCTGGAACCAGCATTTGGCATTTGGATGGGACATTTCACCGCTATGCTTATTGTTCCTCCAGTATCCCCCTCCTCCCTTTTCCAAAGAAAGATAACTGCTCATTGTCCACGTTAACTCTTGATTACCCACCCTCCTAATAATTCTCTCCTTTCCCCTGTTCTGTTTATACAATTTTTTTTGAAAGGTAGGAAACTCTCTCACTCGGAGAGCGAGGCAACATGAGATCTGCAGAGGAAAATACCCCTGTCTAGCAAGTGATTTGGTCCAATTACACCATTACATTCTCATTGAACTGGACCACCCTTGGGTAATCACCATTAAATCTATCAAGCTTTCGATTTAGCATTCGCCTCCCAACCGTTTTTTATTTCTTCTTTGCACAGTGAAGAGATAACTAAAGGAGTTATGAAAAATAGTGATGCAGTCGAATACAACGGGGCCATCGGAACAAAAAGAATTGTCGCCGTTCTAGCCGGGCTCTCGTTGTAAACGAGGTCCGTTTTTTTTAACCTCATGAGCCTTCATCTCCTCAGTTAAGTAGTCTCTTGCTCCCTGAGCTGTGTGTGGATCCATTCCGGTTCATTGGGAATCTGGCAAAGCGTCATTGTGAAAATTTAGGACGTACAGGGAATACGGCTTCATAGATTTAACGTAGAAAGGGTTGAGGATGGAGGGAGTTAACAGACCGATATTTAGCAGTATTGCCTCCACTACTACGAAAAGCGTAAACTAACTCCAGCTATATCTACTGGTAGGGATTGTAGTGCCCTCATTACACTGCCAATATGCAATGTCTTAAGTAATTGTAGCTAGCTCTTATTTCTTGTATATTTCATATAAGATATGATCATGCTGGTGCCTTATGTTAATTGTTAATTGTGTTGATATTATTTTGGATGTTTATATGTTTCAGTAATTTGATCAAAATAACGTCTCTTGTTTCTCTTGTATCTTGTATTGGATGCAGCCAAAAGGAAAAGAAAAGAGGCTCTAGAAACAAGGCCCCGTAGTATCCAAGGCCAGAGTAAATAGTGTATATGAACCTCCCTACATCGCTGACAAACATTACTGAGAGCATTCTGAACACATAGTTATAATATGCTGTATGCATACGACTGAGACGAGTGTTAAGTTAACCCACATAGGTTCATTCCGCCAGTATCACTTTTCAATACCATACATAGAACTTAGTATTTATTTGAACAGAACTCTAGGATCAGATTGTCCTTCTGAGTTTTGTGTTATTTTTCTAAGTGCTTACCTATTTCTGACAAGGGTACAGCAACATTGGCCACATCCGGATATCTCAGGTTAAGGGACCACCCCTCGAGACGTTTTTGCCTGCTTTGATGAGTTTTGAAATCTTCAAAAACTTGGCCCTCCAGTTTTTCGCTGATGTTGTAATTTTCAGTATCACTTTCATTATCTTGCTCAGACAGTAGAGCTTGGTTTAGCAATTTTGCATGGTTGAAGAGTTTTCGCACATCTAACGGGAGAGCATTCATATACTTTTTTTCTACCTCAAAGACGCCGTTTAGCGCGGATTTGGAAGTTTCCAAATCAGTAGAATCTTCCCCCTCTCGTGGCTGTTGTCTGTGTCGTTGAAGTCGCCTTAGTCTTCTCTTACAGCGTGCATGTTTCCTCCGCTGTCGGATTCGTACACCTATGCTGACTGTGGCGTCTGCTTTCAGAAGTTCTCGCCCTTGGTCCTGAGCTCTTTCGAGAAATGTTCGCAAGATCTGGTAACTTCCGACGGAAGCCATATAAATTTCGTCTTCGGACATATCCCGGTCACAATTTTCGAAATAGTCCATGCACCATTTATCCTGCCATTGCTTTTGATTCTTGTCCCCTGTCTTATCTATCACGGTCGTAAAAATCTTGCCTTCAGGAAGTTTCGGATTATGAATTTTGTGTCCCCACTGAGGTTTATGCTTGTTGATATTGTCGTCAGTCTCCTGGTCACTGCTATCAGGCGTTGCCTCACCACAGCTCACGTTTTGTTCTGGACCTCCTGTCGTTTCTTGTGTCATGTCTCTGTTGCGTGCAAATTTATCGAACGGGTCGGAAAAGCGTGTAGTGATAGATGTTTTTGATCTGCTCTCTGAGAGATCCACCAGAGAAGCGGACCAACGCTGATGCCTGTCTCCAGATAGGTGCTGCTGCCGCTTTGAGGTGAACACCTCACTGATGAAGCGTTGGTGAATGTCAATGGCTTCAAGACGTTCAAAGTTCTCTTGTGTGTGTGGTCCTTCCAGATGAAGAGCCTCTATCTGCTGCCTCACCCAGCACTGTCTCTGAAATATATACAGTTGACTCCGCTTAATCGCAACTATTTAGGAATGTGAAAAACAGTTGCGACTAAATGGCGTTGCGCTCATGCACATGAGGTTAGTTTGTATAGAAAATAAGGGTATCCTATTTTCTGAAGAAAATGGTCTGATTAGGTGAGTTGAAATGTGACTCAGTGGAAAGCTGTGTAAGGCTAAGTATTTTATTACAAAGGGAGCATTCAGTATTATACATGGTTGGAAACTGAGGTAACTTTGTAGTTCTTGGAACGCTAAGTTGCTTAACAATCTCAGGGATGAGGAAAAACAATTTGGCTTGTAGTTTATATTATCAAAATTCTCTTCGTAGACAAGAGTTTGCAATGTGTAACGAAACAGCATATCTGACTTGCAAGTGGAAGGATCTGGGTTCGGTTTCTTGTGGCGATAATACAACACACGTAGCGACTGTCTATTTTCGAGATTTTAAGTTTTAAATTGACACGGCTTCCCAGGCTAGACCTACTTCGTGGTAAAGTCTGCTTTAAAGATCACAAGATAATATTCATTTTACCTCCGCAAAGAAGAGGTCAAGTTTTCACATAAAAAGGCTGAACGTTCTGGTCTGGAATAGTCTAGATGCCACATACATTAAAATTTCCATATTGAAACCAGGAATATAAGAGGTTACAGGCCTGTAATTGTACTTTCACTATTGGGTCCTTCAACTTAGGGGGTATATTTCATTTCCCCTTTTCCATTTGGCATACCCTGCTTCCAGTAATAAGGGCTCCAGGGGGGACATTTTGATATCATGGGAATCTGTGTCCATTTTACTTTATTTTACCAGGCACTATTTAGCCCTGGGCTGGAACTGCCTGGTCAAGGGTGTGCTCAGGCGGAAGAGGAGGGGTTTGGCATTGACCAGCGAAAAATGTAGGCTCTGTTTACAAATAGCAACCGCGCTCAAAATTTCAATGGGCTTGCTAGGGTTGAGTAAGTCTTAAAATTTGGGCCACATAATGAGCTTCAATCTGGTATGGGTCTGGGTGAAAGCTAAAACTTTGGGTTCAGAGGGCAGCTCAAAACGTTAATATAGCCCATAGAGTAAAAAAAAAAAGGGTCCAATCCCATTACAGGTCTGAAACCAAGAGTAAGAGTTAAGAGCCCACTGTGTTGTGTTGATGCAAAAGGGAAGTAACTGCATGAAATGGCAAAGCTATAATAGATAAACTTTAATTTTCATGACTGTCTCCCTTGAAAAGATCTCGCTTGGTCTCTGACACCTATTGATCACTCAGATCACTCACTGTGCCAGACCATAATTTTTTCATCCGCTGATATCTAAAATCCTTCCTTTCTTGAGCGATGCCGGCCAATGTGAGGATGTAAATATATGTAAAATGACCGTAGATATTCAATTCAACCTATCCAGTTCAAACTTTTCAGGCACAATCTGAGCCATACAAATATTTTTTAAAGTTTGTTATCCGTAAGAATCAGCATACGGTCAAAACCGATCTTATTATAATATAAGTTGAATGCTATTTGTGACAAATTTTTGGGAAATGATCCCCTCCCTGCTTTCCATTTTTTTTCCTCATTTCCGAATAAGGCAATAGAATTACTTTAACCTCCTTTCGAGAGGATAATATTTAAGAAATCACACTACACTTTCTATAAATCTACAGCTCATTTGTAGGGCCAAAATCAGCAAAAACAACACAAAAAAAAAGGTGCCAAAGACCTTGGACTGCATGTTTGTGCTTTGCAAGCTGTGTAAGGAATCAGGCTTTGGACTCTTTGGCAAGCTTGTAGTGGGTCGAAACCTGAATTTTTAGGTATAACGATACTCAGCCTTTAGACTTTAAATATCGAAAGTATCCATTCTATTTCGATGCTGATACTTACTTCTAGATAGACATTTAGATACTTTCGATACCTTTTCCATACTTTCCATACATTTTCGATACATTTTTTAATAGTTTCCTTACATTTCGATATTTTCGATACCTTTTGATCCCTCTTTACTTTTCACTGAAAAGACGGATAGCAAGTTTCTTGATACCGCTAAACTTTGGCCTGAGGTGACCAGTAGCTAGCTGGGTCAAAGGATTGGAACGGGACCTTTGATATCACAAAATCAGTAGCCGGATTGATTCCTAGGAAGGCCGTCTATCGCTGTAGGCTCTTTGATAAAGCGTCCTACAGACTGTTATTGGTGGGGACCAAAACCATTTCAACGCGTTTTATGCCAGACAGATCACTGTACCAGGTTAGATGAGGCAATGCATGAGAAAGGCTAACACTTGGACGTCAAAGATAATGCGGGGAAGTTTGGGGCNGGGGGGGGGGGGGGGGGGGGGGAAGAGGAATCCTGGAATCCTGTTTAGGGCAGACAAACTTCATCGATGAAATCAGACGTATCAAAACTGTATCGGAACTTCAGAGCTGGAATTTCGATATTGTATTGAAATTCCCGGATCGAAAGTATGGATACTCAGAAATGACACCGCCCATTACTATGTCAAGTACATGTCCATGTATGGTACTGTAGTAATGGCTTTCCAAGGGTGGTAATACATGACCCGCGAATTTAGAGTTACAAACTTAAGAGTGCTTGCCCTTATGAGGTGCCATTGCATAGACCTCCCTTAAATTGTCAGCTCCAGAAAGGGTCACTTCCAGTTTAATTAAGCAAAATATAAATGTAAATAGTTGGATGATTACGTCGTCAAACTTGGCTTCCGAAAATTAAAAATGTATTAGTGAATAAAAGCCAGTGCAACAGACCACCATATCAGCCAATCATATTCCTTTCACAACAGAAAAGTGGAAAAGGAAAGTAATGGTTGTTGGAGTTGTGGCTAGTGATGCCCGAATGACCATTCATGCATAATAACTAATGTTTGTGTATTATGCTGAAATATGCATCCACATTAGATGACAATAAATTGCCTGTACAAGATGACTAAAACACAACAATCCCCCCAAAACACACACACACACNTTCGATATTGTATTGAAATCCCCGGATCGAAAGTATGGATACTCAGAAATGACACCGCCCATTACTATGTCAAGTACATGTCCATATTTATAGTCTAGTACTGTAATAGTGGCTCTCTGAGGGTGTGACACATGACCCACGAATTTAGAGTTACAAACTAAAGAGTGCTTGCCCTTATGAGGTGCCATTGCATAGACTTCCCTTAAATTGTCAGCTCCAGAAAAGGTCACTTCCAGTTTAAATAAGCAAAATATAAATGTAAATAGTTGGATGATTACGTCGTCAAACTTGGCCTCCGAAATTATAAGATGTATGAGACCATATGTAATATACCATATCAGCCAATCATATTCCTTTGACAACCGAAAAGTGGAAAAGGAAAGTAATGGTTGTTGGAGTTGCGACTAGTGATGCCCGAATGACCATTCATGCATATTGCATAATAACTATTGTTTGTGTATTATGCTGAAATATGCATCCACATAAGATGACAATAAATTGCCTTTACAAGATGACTAAAACACAACAATCCCCCCAACACACACACACACACGCACACACACACACACACACACACACACACACACACACACACACACACACACACAAATTTAAATACATCCAAACACGCCTTTGAAACAAAGGTCTGAAAAGTTCGGGAATCCCAAGACAACATAAGGTCATTTTTTTCAGACCCATTCATAGAATCTGCTCACTCAAGGAGGCTGCCTGACCTACATACACGCACATCACATCTGGGCACATGACATCATTACATGTAATCCACTCTTATTTTGATAAACCCCAATGATTGGCAGATTCAGCATCTGTGTCTGATAGTTACAACAACGATGAAAGTGATGATGATCATGACGACATCTACGATGATAATGAATGATAATATGATTATGATGATGAAAATGATGATGCGGGTAAATGAGGGTGTTGCTGATGACCATTGCTGATGGTAGATGGAGAGGATGGAGTCGCTACTTACCTGTAGAAACTGTTCACGAGCTTAAAGAGAATGAAACCAAACATTTATTCACAGTTACAAGCAACAATGTCATCGGTGGATGAAGGAATGGAGAGAGAGAAACAGAAAACGAAGATGGCCCAAGTGGAGGAGGAATGGAGAAGAAATGTGAGTTGAAGAAAATGTAGAGGAAGAAAAAGACGAAGAAGAAGAGGACGAGGAGGAGGAGAAGAAGAAGAAGAAGAAAAAGAAGAAAAAAAAAAGAAGAAGGGGAAGAAAAAGAAGGAACAGAAGAATTCAGGCTTAATCCATGCAAAAGTGAAGAGGTTTATGACTCCGCTATCGTCTCTTTATCATGTACAAGCCCAGTAGAATCTGACTGTCTCGACCCTCGTACTTTCAGTTAGCTCGCTTACTCGTTGCCATCTCAGGTTTCTTATTCTATTTCTGAGAGATTAACTTGGTTTTAGGATCAACATCTTGATACGCACGACAGCTCCATGTATACTCGGTCTATCCCAGCAGATAGCGCAGCGTCTGAATGCTGACTGTTCCCATCGTCATGCTGATTCCAAACTCTCAGCTCTGTTTCCTTCCGTCGACTTTGCCTTCTTGATCCTATTTCCACCTTCCAGAGTTAGAACCTAGCCGTTCCTCGTTGAACAAGCTGCGGTTTCTCTCCCTGAAGATAGTCCTTAATGGCAGCGAGTATTCTCTCTCTGTCCAGTATGTGCTCCCCATGGCTCCTGTTGCTATAGTTACAACAACCGTTTCCTGACGCCTGTATGTACATGTTATTCATGATATTCGAGTATATAATTATGAGCTTCTACTACAGCTGTTGTCTCAGCTATCAGTTTTCTTGCACGCCGGGAGATCTATTTCAATGCAAGTCAGAATCCCCATGGGGGTATAACAAAATGCATGTATTATTATGTGTGCTTGCACGTAGATGTATTTATACCTTTGTCTATCAGAACAGTTTAGACTATCCTGACCTTTAATCCTTTGCAAGATTAACGAATTTCCAGTAGGTTTCCGTGAATAAGCATAATGCTCTAGCTGCATTGTTGGGCATTATGGTATCACATGTCATTTAACACATTCATCAACAGATGCTTGAGGAGTATTCTAAAAACAAAGAGGCAAGACAAGATACGAAACGAAGAGCTATGGGCAAGAACAGGACAAAAGGAAATAGAGGTAGAAATTGGACTCCGTAAATGGCGCTGGACTGGATACACCCTCAGAAAACCTAGTGGAAACATCACCAGGCAATCACTGCAATGGAACCCACAAGGAAGCAGGGGTAGGCCACGGGAGACATGGAAACGATGCACGGAAAGGGTCATGCGAGAAATGAAGCTCACTTGGAACGAGCTTGGAAAGATGGCCCAAGACAGGAAACGATGGAATTCGCTTGTACGTGGCCTATACCCTACTGGGGGTGAAAGGCACTGATGATGATGACTGTAAGCCTCACCGCGAGTCATAAAAATATCACTGGTTTCAATGAACAAGCTTATTATTGTAGTCGACTCAACTTACTCGAATTTTTCGCGTAACCACAACATTTTGAGACAGCAGAATAATGTAGTTCCAAAATAAAAGCATGTGGGTAGAAATCGTAATTCCTTTAACTGGGAGTTTTTCTCGTTCCAGAAGAATTGCGATTAAGCGGAGTGGACTTTATTCACCACATTATCATCTTGGGAGGAAACATGTTGTGAGCCTCGTAAAATCAAGAAAATGTCAGTGATGGCAGTGAACAAATATTTTATATGAAGACGGAGTCTGTTGTTTTTTCCATCTCCGTTTACAAGTGTCCAATGTCCATTGATATAATCCTTGGATGTCCAATGTCCATTGGTATAATCCTTGGATGTTCAATGTCTATTGGAATAACTCTGGGATGCCCAATGTCCATTGGAATAATTCTTGGATGTTCAGTGTCCATTGGTACGGTATAATCTTTGGATGTCCAATGTCCATTGGTATAATCCTTGGACGTCCAATGTCCATTGGTATGATCCTTGGATGTTCAATGTCTATTGGAATAACCCTGGGATGCCCCATGTACATTGGAATAATCCTTAGATGTCCAATGTCCATTAGTATAATACTTGAATGACCAATGTCCACTGGTATAATCCTTGGATGTCAAATATCCATTGGGGTGCCCAGTGTTCATTGACAATAATCCTTGGATGTTCCATGGGTATAATCCTTGGACTCTACCACTTGGGTTAGTGCTAAGGGCAGGGTCACTGACCACTGGTTACTGGTTAGCAAAACCGACATCCTTCCACACTGGGCAGATCCATAGATGCTCAGTACTCTGCAAAGATTGTCTTAAAGTGTTCTGCATCCTCCTTTCTATTCCTCGTAGCCTTTTCTTTTGACTTGACCCGCGGTAATTTCAAACTTCTTTAGTCTAAAAGCCACAGCTCTTTGATATGTCTATGGATAACAAGCTCTGTAGAAGCTCTGTGACTTTACTAATTCTGCCTTGTCCACCCCTACTGTCTCCACCACAGGGCTTCAGCCGCCAGCCCGCGTGGACACTTGCGTCTGCAGACAGAAGGTCAGCCAGCCTATTGCGCATGTGCGGAAATAGCAATCAGCTGTGTTAACATGATCTCGAGCGAGGCCGTGTGAGTGTAGGTTACCGGTAGCCTAGACTAGTCTACATCTATAAATTATCAGGAAATTCGATTTCTAAGTGTACAGTCTTGTTACAATGTTAATCAAACTGATCCACAATCCCACAGTTGTCGGTAATTGCTGAAGTTTAGACTATATTCACAGCTGATCCAACATTTATTACGCGCTGCCTATCTTATTCTTTCGATATTTTATGTCTGACCCGGTTTTCAATGTAAACACAGCTGATTGCTGTTTCCGCACATGCGCATTAGGCCGGCTGACCTTCTGTCTACAGACACAAGCCGCGTGGACCCCAGGGTTAGAGATGGGAGGGAACCATCACACCGTTGAGAAAATTCTTTAACACTGTCTATGGACCCTCTGTCTTTCGTAACCGTCCTCCTACCCCTGACTCTGCTTTTGTTCGTAATCCTAGCATAACCTGAAAAAAATTCCAGAATTATACCCACGGGACATAAGACACTAGTAAACTGACGAGTCGTGGTATTGTATAGTAAGTTACAAAAATCGCACAGAAATCTTTGCGCGTTCAATCATTTACATGGAAAAGGTTTGTGGTGGGGAGGTGGGAGGCATGACGCACTTGGCCACATGGACGGTACTCTGACACTGAACATACCTTTTTCAGATAGCCAAGCAACAATGTTGGGAGTAACACGTTGTTCAACGTTAGCTCGGCAGACTGGCCCACCACAGTCCGACCAGCGTTCTGCCACTGTCTGAGGGTGTTGGGCATCTTCCCTTTGGAACCAGCAAAGGTTCTGACCACTAGCCTGTTCGGACATTTGTTGTATTTGCCTAGGGTATTCAGGAGGAACTAAGGAAGAGCCAAAATCATCGCTCAAACTTTTTCCAGGACGCTGCCTTCGTCTTACTGATCTCTCGCGATTTTCAGGCATATGTAGTTTGTCTTCTTGCCTGCCTGGTTCGCTGTCTCTATTGTTTGAGTTGTCTTCGTCTATGTTTACTTTGTCGTCTAGAACTAGCTCTTTTAGTTCTTCTTTGATCGCTCTATCTTTTTGCTTTATTGATTCGTACAGTTTGTTGCCTTGTTTACAAAGCTCTTCTACCTCACTGATTAGTTTATTTGCTTGCTCGTGTAAGCTCAGATCTGACTGCGTTCGTTTGTCTTCGTCTTGGTTTACTTTGTATTCTTGATAACTTGTCTTGTCTCCTTCCTGGTTCGGTATGTCTTCTTGTTTGCTTGGTTTATCTTCTGTCTTGAGTTTTGAGCCTGCTTGTTTTCTTGGATGGTTTTCTGTCTTGCTTTGTTTGTTGTCTTGCTTGCTTGTTTTATCGTCATGTATGGCTGGTTTGTCGTCTTCCTTGACTGGTTTGTCGTCTTCTCCGGCTGGGTTGTCGTCTTCTTCGGCTATTTTATAGTCTTGCTTGCTTGTGTTTTCCATTTGTTTGCTTTCTATTTGTATTATCCTAGCTACCTCTAACTCTTTGTCATTGCTTGAATCCTCTTTCTGCTTGCAGAGTTGGTCCTCTTGGTAGCTGTGTGTGCTCTTTTGCTTGTCAGGTTCATAGTCTGTCAGTAGTTTTCCTTCGCCTATGTCCAGTTTCACTTCATGCTGCTTTAGATGTTTTCTGATCAAATGTTGAAAACGCTGGACTCGCTGTTCTCTCATTGGTTCAGGTTCCCCTCGGTCTGTTGATTCGGTGATACTTTTCTCATTTTCGCAAGCAAAGATCTTCCTCCTGCAATCGCTAGCGTCGATGTCTTCTTGACATTTATGTTCTTTATTCCCATTGATTTGTTGGAAAGATCTGCTGGTTCTGAATCGTTTACGCTCTTTTACTAATTCAATATGGCCGTAGATCTTCCGATCTTTGTCTCTTTCATCACGGCTGTAACTCTTTCTATCTTTGTCTCCTTCATCACAGCTGTAGTTCTTTTTATCTTTGTATCTTTCAGCACGGCTATAGCTTTTCTTATCTTTGTCTCTTTCATCACGGCTGTAACTCTTTTTATCTTTGTCTCTTTCATCACGGCTGTAGCTCTTCCTTTCTTTGTCACCTTCCTTTGGCGCTTTCAAGTTGTTTGATTTGCTAAGTTTCCAGCTGCCTCCGATAGATCCCTCTGGCGTTGCTGGTCCGAAAGCCACTGCATGGGCAGAGATCTGTAGTTGTTGCACAGCAAATAGAGGACTTGGATATTCATACACCGATTCTTGATCCTCCTGACTGTGATGTTTATGGTTTTTCTGCTGCTGCTGTTGCTGCTGCTGCTCCTGCTGCTGCTGCTGTTGCTGTTGCTGTTGTTGTTGTTGTTGTTGTAGTTGTTGTTGTTGTCGTTTTCGTCGTTGTCGTTGCCGCTGCTGCGCCTGTTCCAGCTTCGCTAACCTTTCCAGGCGTTCCAGCTTGATTCTTTCCTTCAAACTGATCTGCTCCACAAGAGTGGTGATCTCGAAACATCTTTCATCATTCACGCCTGAGTCACGTGTGACCGCTGATTTGCTCTGTTCAGAGCCTTCGGGGCATGATTGAATAGCTTCACAACGTTCCTGCTTTGTAGGATAACCCCCCACGGAGGCATCGCCAGCAGGGTCATTGCTTCCGTTGGGCTTAGCCTGACTTTGGGAATGCTGATGTTTTTTACGTCGTCGGTAGCGATTTTGTTGTGGCATCGATATATTTCCTCCGTTCTGTGCATCAGTGCCATTGTCATTGGTCTTTTCATTTACTTTCCTATGTACTTCTTCCCGACTGTGGAGGGTACCTTCTCTCTGTGGAAAGCAGTGTGTACTTGAAGGGTTAGCCCACTTCAGATTGTCTATAACTTCAAAATTCACAAAGAACAGTACAGCGAACAATCTCTAATATGAATTTTATATTTTTGAAGTCTTTGTTTTTTTTCTGGACGCAGGCACTTTATGAATGATGATGATGATGATGATGATGATGATGATGATTACGTGTTTTAAAATTTTCGTTTATTGACAATGGTGGTGATGTGATGATGATGATGATAATTCTTGTTTCATTCTATTGATAAAGGCCTTAGAGTAGAAACGTTTAGAAGTAATTTTCGTTCGTAGATTTTTAATAAATTCCTTGAATTAAGGTTGAGCTTTTAATTTTTCTCAGTTTTAAATGATGATGATGATGATAATGATGACGATTGTGATGATGATGATGGAATACATTAAAGTGCCATTTTCAAATTACATGTATATACAAGCGCTGATACGACGGTACTTTTTTTTTGTTTTGTTTTGGTTTAAATTCATTTAACTCATTGTTTAAAATGATTAAAAGCGATGGCGATGATGTTTTGCAAATGAAGTTAATGATGACGACGATGATGATGATGATGACCATGATGATGATGATTATAATAATGATGAAGATGATGTTGACGGAAACACTAATGGTAGTGTTTGTGACGATTTCCTTGACATGACTGTACGCTTACCTGCGACAACTTTGCACGAGCTGCAGAATATAAAATTTCAGCATTGACAGAAAGACATGAAAAATACATATTTCAGCATTGACAGAAAGAATCAGGAAGTATAGGAAATAACAGGATCAAAAGCACAAATATGGGTAAGTGGTTAATACAAGTAAGTACGGGAAGAGAACGAAAAAAGGAGAGAGAGAGAGAGAGAGAGAGAGAGAGAGAGAGAGAGAGAGAGAGAACCATAAGCATCACAAATAATCATTAACTAAGGAAAATTCTCAGTGAGATTAGGAAGCTGCATATTCCTGCCCTCTTCACTTCTCAGGCACTGCTGACTAGCCTTATGAGATCTTTCCTTTGACTAATGATAAGTGTCTATTTACAAAAGAGGAAATTTGAGATCTGAGATGTGAATGGAATCATGCCCACAGATATTTAAACCACATTAGTGAATCGAACATGTGATCATGATCACAAGATGCGAAGTACAACACTGAATTTTTCGAATCTTTCCTTACCGAACTCCAGCAGTGAAGACGAGTGGTTGACAACCGCGTCCCATGTTAGGCAGGACATGGATTGATCGTGTTGTTCCTCTTTTTGTTCCAGATCTTCCACCAACGACATGATCTCGGGTTTGGCTAAAGAACTGTCTGGTGAAATTCTGGATCTAATGGTGCCCTCCCTTTTCGGAAATGCTGGTGACGCAGACTGATGGCGCTTTCTTGATTGCTTACGAAATCTTTGACGTCGGTTTAGACGGCGAGGTTGTCGCCCCGTTCGTGAATTTTCAGGCTGTTCGTGATCTGGGGAAAGACTTTCATATTTCTCTATGCCTTTATCATTGTTATCGTTATCGAGAGCTTTTGTGTCTTTTGTTTGTCCTGTTGCTGCCTCATGAGTGTATGACTGAGGGTCTTTCTCTTTATCGCCTCTGGTTTCATCCTTCAGTGATGTTCTTCTGGAACGTCTTCTTTGCCGACAACGAAGTTGTACCTGTTCCGGACGATTCTGATGAAAATATTCCGTCTGAAAATAAGCCGTACCGTCTCCGTTTTCGCTGCCTGCTAACCCATTTTGACAGTCTCTTGTACATGAATGGCAGTTGGCAATCACCTGCTTCATCATTATTTCATGACTTGACTTGTCTTTTTGGCATTCCCGCTTTGTCTGATTCTCATCTGTTTGACGGGGCAGCCGCTGAGCAGGACAAAGATTTGGTTTTCTAGGCGAGATATTTACTATTGCAGAGTATGGTTTTCCAATCCGCAAAAATTTCGATAAAACTACGGGCGTGATAGCGAGAGCGAATTTGTTCTTCCTACCTCTGTTGTTTTGACTGTTGTTCCGGTGGGGCTGGAAATAGACTCTGGGACTCATCGTGCGATTCAGGTGTTGAGAAGTCAGAGGATGAACATCTGTTGGTGTGTTGTGCCGTTCTTCTGTGCTCGAAGGCTTACCCATGCATGCCTCCGTTTCTGGGCAGCAGCTTTGCCAGGAACATCGAAGTGATGAGTTCAGCGAATGATTTCCACCTTTGCCAGACACATGAATATCCTTCTGTGTCATACTCTGCAGTTCTTCAATGCTCCAAGACGATATCCTACGTGTCTTCTTCGGTGCTGAGAAACTTTGCCACGAACAGTGAGACTGGACCGCTGCTTTAAGCGAAACTCTCTCGGTTTGGCAGGGCATCAATGACTTGTTTTACGGGTGTGTGGTACTTTTTGTTAGGGGCATTTAAGCGAATAAGTCTCAAAGTTCGTCAGATTTTCTCTTTCGGTGTTTTGGTCCACTGGAAATGAACAATAATTATTTTCTTTGAGGTGAATTGATGTACATGTATATTTCAAATCAGGTGAAAATATGTTGTAGCTACACAGAAGCTGTTGGACGTTTGTTGGCTTTTTTGTTTTTGTAAGCAGGTGACAGTTTTGTTGAGAGAAATGGCCGAACTATAAGTTGTCTCCGCTAATTCGCAACACTTGAAATGCATGGCAGATATTGAAATTGCAATCAGTGACTTTCAATTAAATAGGCAGAATATTCTTGTCTGACACTTGCTGTGATTAATTTAAACCGAAGCTGTGATTATACGAAGTATGGTTGAGCAAAGTAGATCGTAGATACATTGGCAGTCCAAAGAGAATAAAAATCTAGTAGTAAGGTATGGGGCCAGCATTAGGGGTAATGGATAGGGGAAGAAAACACACCTTAGGGACAGTCCCTAGACTTTGTGATTATATAGGAACTCTTTTATTTGTGCTTCAACTATCCTAACTCTGCCCTGACCCTAAATCAAGCAGTCAGACACTAGGTAAAGGAATCCCTTTATAGAGGCACATTAGATGGGTTAATTTCCTGGATATTGCCTTGAGGTATGAAGATGCCATATGAACCTGCCATAAAGGGTTTGCAATTTTGAATAGTCCCTATCAAGTCATAAGCATAAACTATTCATGGGGAGGGAGAATAGGAGTTTGACTTCACTTTAAAAAGCCATAAATGATTGGGAAGTTATAGTAGACTTACATCATATAGTCTAGATTCAAGATTCAAAATTGTTTATTTAGGCAAAAGCTAACCACATAACAATAATTACTTATTCAGAGTGA
>JAWQUT010000333.1:470896-540779 GCA_033807755.1 Ellobium chinense
AACTTACTCTGTCGAAGACGATCAAACTAAGCATTCCAAATGACATATTTTCCACATTTTTTTTTTCGTGACCCAAAAGCATAACTCTTCACATAAATTTCCTGGAATTACATATCTTCTTCACCAACACGGTAAAGTAATTCTATCTGATTGGTTGTATCTCTATCTTTGGGTAAGTATAAATCACGAATACTTTCTCGGTGTTTATGAACTACTGGGGCCCAGCAAGAGCAGAACAGAGATAAGTCTTGCGTTTAAAAGATATCAGCAAAATTAGTGAGACAACAATACATTTAATTTTAGTAATCAGTGTCCAAATTACAAGACCACCACTGGACTGGTTTAATAGGCAAGTCCAATAGATAAGTTCAATAAAATGCAGATTGAAGTTTTATATGAAGGAAGCATTACCGTTTAACTGTTTATCTGCGCCAGTATATTGTATGGACATTCACATTTTTCATTCATGAAGTTATTTGTCGCAGTGTCATCACAGTTCACCCTTTCCTTCCCCCACCACTCCCCCTACACACACTCTCCCCGAACCCCCGTTTTAAAAAAGTATAATAATTGTCCTGAAGTTTTGTCTTTCTTCTTTTCCGAGAATACTTTTTAACCTTTTGTCCAGTCAGCTTTTTGGTATTTTTGTCCGCGCATGCGCATGACCTACATTAAAGACCATTTCCTGTCAAGAATATTTTGCTTTGAAGTGTGTTCTGCTGTTGGAAAACGATTCTTTGATTGCGATTTTATGCTACTTATGAATTATTCTTGAAGTCAACATGTATGCGGCCGTGGAGAATAACTCAGGAAATGTTCCTGCATTTTTAATCAAGCTCTGGACCCTGGTTGAAGACCCTTCGACGGATGAACTCATCCACTGGGATGCGGTAAGTTCAGAAGTAGGCTATTTACACTGGCCTTTAGACCTACTTTTTGTCAGTACTTCGCCGGCGGCACACTAAATTATCCACACTTTAACGAATCTGAAACTAGATTTACTTATTAAGTTTTATTTCAAACGTAAGGTTGCAAAGACTGGAAAACTATCCCGTGAAGACTGACTTGTTTTTTATCTCTTCGTGATGAACACCCGAAGGAAGCATCGCCTGCATCAGTTCAAAGTAGAGAGTGAAATTGGTCTAAAATTTGGCATAGACTATCATACTATGTACTGGTGTAACATCTAAGCCAAGCACGTATAATTGTATATATTATATCTATCTAGTCTTGATATTTTGATGGTAATGCAGTCATTGCATATTTTTTTTATTATTCAGCAGAGTTGGAGTGAGTAAATTACTAGACTAGACTAAATTAGATCTGTAGTCTAGTCTAGTTCTAGTTTAGTCCTGCAGGCTGCAGGAATTTTGAAAAATGATGACAAGTAATATTGGGTGCCTGTTTGGGGTTTCCCCAATTATCAGTCTTGGATTTTCCAAAGTTACATTTTAAAATTTCTTGAAATTTGCTCAATGTTAGTCGGGGAAATTACTGATTTATAATTCATAGTGTCGATTTGCATCCAACACATGTAAATGAAGATAATAATTAAACATTCCTGTAAATTTTTGCTTTCACCTTTTTTATCACTACATAATATGCAATACAATTCAATATCATTAAATAGCCTAGGCCACATAAATGATACCTCTTTAATATTCTTTTTTTTTTATTTAGAGCACCCAGAGGCAGAAATGTGGACAAAGTCTCAGTCACAGTCTAATGTTAATAGACAAGCTAACAAAAAAAAAAAACAAACCACACACACACGCACACAAAGCCTAAAGCAATCTATTTTTTTGGATCAAAAGGTCATCTGGCATGTGGGCCCTTCATAATCATATATGATATAAGTTGCATCATCTTGATGAGATAATAGTGTGGCCTAGGCAAAATAATCAGATCTCACTCTCAGTTGAAGGAATATTATAAATGATGCATACATCACCGAAGAATGAATTACTGATTAAAACCAGATCTCTGTTAGACTTCTTAAAGAAGAGTACTTAAAAGTATTATGTTTTATGCTATTACTATTTATAACAGCTGCTTGAATGGGTGAGGATAGATTAGACGCACCATAATATTAGCATATAACTGTACCCATACCTGATCTCGCTGAATCATCAGAAAGATATACTTCATAATTTATTCTTGGGCGATTCCAAGCAAACTGGTCCTGAGGTGAAATTTTTGAAACTGCGTTTTTTACCATGTTCATGGTTGTAGATATTAGTTCAACATCTCTACTTTCAAGATCCATAGTTATTTTTCTGTCTTTTGATGGTTTCAACCTTTAGTTCATTCCTTAAAGAGTGTTAGTTAAAAAATTGTCACTTTGTCACCTGAGCAGCAAATCGGGTGTCTGTTTTACAAAGTCTTGTAAAATTCCTTCTTGATAATTTTGAAACTTCTTCACCTTTTTAATAATTCATAATACACCAAGGAATGTCTCTACATCACTTTTGCCTGGCTAGTTATCATAAAAGCTGCAACAGTTGGACTCAAAGTCAGCCTATTTTGTCACGCCGTAACGTGTCACGCCGTAACATTTTTTTCACTTTTTTAAATCTCAAAGCAGACGCAGTTCAACAATTAAAGTGCCCATTTTGTTGCATGATGGCCTAGGTGAGTGACATGCTCTGACAGAATTTGGACAAAATCTACTGAAAAATAACTAAGTGAACAGCCTCTGAAAACCTGTCACGCTGTAACGTTACGGCGTGACGTTACGGCGTGACAGTTCATATTCATGTAGGTTAATGATTAATATACTATGCCTTATTCAGTTATTCAAGATGTGACTACTGTTCATGTGTTGTCCATCTTCAGTTTCATTATTTATATGTTTTGGGGCCTAATTCAAAGCTTCATGAAAATGTTCGCTTGTTGCTGGATGCTCTCAAGCCTCTTCAAATTTCAACTGGCTTTCGAGAATTTTTGAACCTGTGTGTTTGCAGCCAAGAAAGTGAGACCTGCATGATGAGTCATTGTGAGGCATGTGAAAATAAACGTGAAACTGTTGTAACTATTGATGATGATTTGGCACATACAAATACTCACTGGTTACAATGGGAACAGGTTGACAATGCAATGAGTAAGGTTCGCAGAAGTGGAACCTTTTCAGATGCTTTTGATGAGCTTTTGAGACATTAAAAGATGCCAGGAGGCAGTATTCAAAGAAAGGAGAGAGAATGTAGATGGAAAGAATGTTGTTGTGAAACTGGATTTTGCAGAAAATTATGCCCTAGTGCATCAAAATGAAATTCAAAGCGCTCATTGGAGCCATGCTCAAGTTTCTTTATTCACTACATGTGCTTGGAATGACAAAGATGTTGTCAACTCTCTTGTATTTGTCACTGATGATCTCAGTTCAGTGGATGGGATAGGGGGTGAGGTGAAGTGCAAGGTGTGGATTTCAAATTTAGCTGGAAAGGTTGTTTCAAATGCAAAGGAATTTGCCGAAGTTGCGAATGAAAGGTCCGGAAAGACTGAAGTCATCTTTGTAGTATCAAAGGAAATAAGAAAAACTGAGCAAAATTTTAATGAAATTTGGAAAGATATTCAATCCATACCACAAACACAAAATACACATTTTGTTAGAGTACTCCTCAGGCCATTTGTTGTAGAACATTCAGGGAATAGTAAATGTGAAACTTTGACTACCACTGTTTTGAAGCATTTTAAAAGTACCTTCTCAAAGCCTCTTCCCTCCACCTCCATAGAACAAAAAACACCATCCACTGGGGATTTTATTGTGGCCAGAGTAATGGGCAAAGCTCGATAAAAAAATTTCATTGCCCAAGTTATAGGGAAATCAAACTTCTTTACAGAAGTACACTTTTTGAAGCAGGGATTGGAATGCCCAGACATACATTGTCAATGAGCAAGATGTGCACACCATTGAGTTGGGAGAAGTTGTTACCGTCCTCCCAACTCCAAACTCCAACACTCAGCAACAGAGGTCACTATATCTTTGATTGTGACCTCTCTGTTATGAAGGCTTAGACAGATCTGCTTTATATTTTGTCTCTCAAATATTATGAACCATTGATTTAATGGCCATTTGTTCATATTGTGACTTTAAATGACACAAAGTCTGTTGGCTGTAACAATAGTTCTTATTTTTGAAGTTCACCATGACAGTTAATAAATGTTTGAAATTAATTTCAGGGTGTTCAGCACATTTCTTAATTCTCTTTTGACGATAAATATACCTGTCACGCCGTAACGTCACGCCGTAACGTCATGCCGTAACGTCACGCCGTAACGGTCACTTATTTCCTTGTCACACATCAGCAATTTTGTCCATCAGCTTTCTACCGCCATGGTTACAATATTTATCCTCTTGTTTATAATATATGTCGAGATGAAATGTCAAGCCTGTCTAGGGGACCTGGAATCTTTAACCGAAATGTTTAAGTAAAAAAAAATGGGCTTTTTCGTCACGCCGTAACGGTCAAGGATTTGACCATCTCATTATCTTCCGATCCCATGTCTCTTTGGAGCATTTTATAGACATTAGATCCTAGTTTGTATATGTGAAATTTCATTTTCTTACTGTTAATAGTAAGTCATCAGAAGACAAAAAAGTGCAAAAAAGTACCACTTTTTGTCACGCCGTAACGCTTGGAATCGCCCTCTTCTAACTTGCCTTGGAAAGTGGAGAGGACTCATTTTAGTAAACTGAGTTAACATAATAATCTGATATACTAGTTCTCAAATCAGGAATAGATGCAGTGGACCATTTAGATTGTATTTACGTAAACTATTATTTCATCTAATTTTTGCACAGGCTTAATGCCAGCATAATAATTAAGACTTGGGTGGCCATAAAGATGAAGTGACCCAGCTGTCCTTAAGAATTCAATTAATGCACGTGCACAGGGGCAAAAATTCTTATTGTCATGCCCACAGGTGTGTGCCATCATTTATTCTTGGCTCCTGCTTCATAGAATAAGGCTCTGAAGATTGGTTGACTGCTGTTTCACATCCTGATTCTTTTTGAGTTCTGTTAAAATTCCTGCTTATTTTTTAATTTCATAATGCAGATTGATGAATGTACTTCTGCATTATCTCATCTTGTGATTAGTGATGCTGCATGATGATGTGTAAATTTGTTATAATGTTATGAATGCCCACTTGCCCCAGCCCCTACTTTCAAATACAATAAATATTTGAATGAACATGTTTGGTATGTGACTTTCTAAGTATCTTTTTATATTTTTTCTCTCTGTGATTTCTTCTCTTTCAGAGTGGCACAAGCTTCCATGTCTATGACCAGCAGAGGTTTTCCCGGGAAATTCTCCCTCTATACTTCAAGCACAACAACATAGCCAGCTTTATAAGGCAGCTTAATATGTGTAAGGAAGTTTGTATTACTCATTTGTTAAATTACTAAAGAGAAATAGTATCGAGGCAGTATGATCTATTATGCCTGTGCCTTCTTTAATGAGATATAAAACAAGTCAAGAGCTTTGATGATGATTCTTTTTTGAGATTCAGTTTTTTTCTGTGTTACTGAAGAAAAACTGCTTCTTTTTGAAGCTGAGAAATCAAGTGTCTTCAGTTTCAAGGGTTTTAAGCTTGTATTCAGCTACTGGTTGCATATTCCTCATTACAAGTCTTAATTGCTGTCTCAACACTGACTTTTTTTTTGGCTCTTGCTTTGTTCAGTTATGCTGAAACTGGATATAGCAAAGATGTGCCATGGTCATTACTGGCACAGAGAAAGCGGCAACAAATCCATAGACTGATTCTGCTTTCAGCTGAGGTTATTATGAAGATGAAAGTATGTTAAGTGCATTAATACTTGAAAAGATTGTTATTTATTTAACATGGGGAGGGGATAGTATTACCACATGCCAGTTTGATGCTAAGTCACAAGATTTTTCTTTCAGATGGCTTCCGTAAAGTGACACACATAGATCAAGGTGGCCTCAAAATTGAGAAAGATGACCTTCAGTTTCAGCATCAGTATTTTCAGCGAGGAGAGAGAGAGATGTTGCAGTATATTAAACGGAAGGTAACAACAACAACAACAACAAACATGTTGACCAAATTAATTAGTATGAACCAAGAAAACACTGTAGTACAGTGATGAAGTACTACTTCCCTGTTAGGTGGCTTGATAAGCATGATTTTTATCAGTAGAAGCACAAAGGCCTTAAAGAGAAAACGTGTATGTATGGCAGTAGTTAACTCAGCCTGTGCCCACGCCAGTGTATCAGAATTATCTGTTTTTGCAGTTGCTTACTGGTTCTTTATATGAGAATTGGAGCTTTCTGTGTTGTGAATGTTCAATAGACAGTCATCCTGAGATGCATATGTTCCAATCTAAGATTGTTATTATCTTTGGGATTTTTTGTAGCAAGGATTAAATGCACATCATTTAGATTTATTCATTTGTTTACTGTTGAAGTACACATAAGTGCCTTTTTATGCCACACTGGTGATTACAGTGTGACAGAAACAAATATCTCTAGCTCATTTTTATCAACATTTATTTTTCATAACCACTGTTTTTGTGGTCAGGGCTTTGATCCATTGACATGTTCTTTCAGTGTTTGTAAACTCAGCGTACTGGGTTGCAAAGCCGTAATGCCCTTTTCTCTTTTTCTTGCCTGAACTAGATTACGGTATGGAAACTGACATGCTCTACAGTACAGTATCCTTAAGCTCCTGTTTCATTTCTGAAGTCACTGGGAATTTACATTTGCTAACTGTTTCAATTTGTCTTTGCACAGTTATTAGTAAACTTTAACATCATTGTGTACAATTACCTAAGATTTATAATCATTTTCATGTTAACAAATAATCATTCATCTTTCATTGGCCCTTACTAATTTTTCAGTCAAGTTGTATCAGTTTTTCAGGTGTCATTTGAATGAATATGGGATAGACTGCAGCATTTTATCTCTTTGCAATTGACATTCACAAAAATTTTCAATCACTTGCATGCATATTCCATGATAAATTAATGTTATGCGTTTGCTGTGTTCAGCTTCACCCCGTGCTATATTGGAACTGTTTGTAAGAACAGAAGTGCAGAAGACAGTGGAAATGTGATTTCACCTAAATCTGGGAAAGCAGAAAGATCAGATACACAGTTTGATTTTATGGAATCATGTGCTTATAAATTGATGTGATGAGTTTGCTAAAATATACTATCAGTTGGTTATGAAATATTTACAATCAGTATTCTTATATAAGTAGTAAGGCATATCAAGAGATACCCAGCAGAATTTTGCCTTTTTCAAAAGTCTCCAGAGGCATCTCTATACATCTGGCATTGACTTAGTCCCCATCTACATCACTGAGGATAAATTCCACTCAGAACTTTCAGTGTGGAAATCTGTTGTGTTATTACTTACATTTAACTTCTGTTCGTCGTTGTACAGCTAAGATATACAGTATACATCAGACCAACAACACTAGTTTTTACAGATGGAAGAGAGGTGAAAATTTTCAGAAAGAAATCTAAACTTAAATCTGAAAACTAGCACTGTCAAGGAACAGATATATGGAATGGTGAAATAAATTCAGTTCTGAATCGAAATTTGACTAAATCCTCTTTCCTGTTATTGTAGATTAAAGTGCAGGACAGTGGGGCACACTGCCCTTTTCTAATTAAGTTTATTTTGCATGCAAAATTGGGCATCGAAGTTCTGAAAAATGTGTATTTTTCATGTTGTGAGTGATGTAATATAAGCCAAACTTTATCTTAGAATACAGTTGTTTCTTCACCACCAGATTCCATACATCTCTAAGATACACCAATGCATATCACTTTAGAAACACATAGGGGTATTTAGTATGTCTCAAAGAATAAGTTACTTGGAACTAATGGAATGGGCTGTCTCTCAAAGGATTAGACATGTAGTAAGAATTTAAGTTAGGAAAATAAAATAATTTTGTAGTGATATGCGCTAATGTGCTATGGATATATTTGTGAAATCTGATGGAGAAGAAATAAATGTATTTTGAGATAAGTTTTTTTTTATTTTTAAGATCACTAGCCACAGCAGGAAAAACAAATTTGCATGCAAAATGCACTGAATTCGTAGTGGGTGTGCACACCACAGAAATGCTGTATAATTTACGGGGAAAGAGCAGAGGATCCCCTGAACACTATGAGTCCCTCTTGAAGCGTGAACAAGATTTTATTTCTTATCAGGTCTCTCCTCAGGCTGTGCGCACCACAGACCATCTAGCCGCAGCAAAAACGGATGAGGTTTCCCGGGTTTTGACAGAGATGAAACAAGTCAAGACCAAGCAGGACTCTATGGATCAGAACTTGGAGTACATCAAGAGGTCAGTATAAATGAAATGGGTGAAGCATAGTTTTGAACATTCTACCTGTACTTTAACAAATGAATGTCATTCAGGCATGTCCTTATTAAGGACATGCCTGAATGACATTCAGGAATTCATTCATGGGAAGCTCACAGAATTTTATGTAAACTTGAGTAATATGTCTGACTGCCCACTTAACCCACATTACCTCCCAGTCATTCTTACTCCCAAGGCAAGCACAAAATTAAATGTGAATGTGTAAAGGGGATGTGGGAAGTGAATCGGAACAACAACTGCTCTTTCTGTTCAGGCTAATACAGGTAAACTAGCAGCCCTGTCATGCATGGCTAGAGAAGTTAAATGTTGCAAATTCAGTCAATGTCAGGAAGTGTAACATTAAGACATTTATATTGAGAGAATAGCTGTGGCTGTTCTTGTACAGGAGTTTGCAACAGCATTAAGGAATTTTTTTTGTTCTTTTTGCATTGTGTCATTTTCCATATATATTTTTAATAGGGAAAACAAGCTGCTGTGGAGAGAGGTGGCAATGCTGAGACAGAAACACCACAAACAACAGCAGATTGTGAACAAAGTGAGTAAACAGTTTAGTTCTCTTTTATCAGGACTTTTTTGCTTAGAAAATTTAAGTAGAGGTTTATTAACAAACAAATTAAGAAGGCTTTGCTTGGCAATAAGTTAAACCTAACACATTATGACCAAAAAAAAAAAGCCCTTTTGTTTTAAGAGTTGATGAGGTGAGACAAATTTTCACAAAAAATTCAGACTTGAGTGAAGGAGTTATGATATCGAAGAAAATCTGTCCTCTCTATTGGTGTATCTGTCAATAAAGCAGCTAATTTTGAAATGTATTGGGTCTAATGGTGGTTTTTGGAGATGGTTTTAAGAAAAAAATATAAGATTGACAGATGTTGCAATTGCAGTAGCAATTGGGTTAAGTGAAGAGTCTCAAATTACACAGTTGATTTGCAGTTTTTTGCAGCATGCGTTAGTATGACTTGTGCTTCATCACATGTAAAAAAAAACAACCAAAAAAACGCAAATTGAAATATTCAGTGAGGAGGAAGGAGTATCATCACATAAAACAGTTTAGTTTATTTCAGTGGTCACATTTTGCAACAGGATGTCCTGTTTCAATGATTTCAGCTTACACATTTCATAGTGTCACTGGAAGGTTCCAGCTGGGCAGGGTTGCCAGTTCTTATAGCAATTATTACGTAATAGAAATACTTAAGGAGGGAAGATATTTAACTTCATGGAACAGGTTGGTTGTTTCTATGCTTAGATTGTGCTACTTACTAGTTTGCCTTTTTTTTTATTTCTTTGTGATCACAGCTTATACAATTCCTAGTCTCCCTGGTTAGTTCCAGTCGGACAGGGCTGACGATTCCTTCTATCCGCCGTGTTCCCCTTGCCATCAATGATGTGAGTCAGCTGATGCCGCAGACCAAGTCAGCCACAGTCCAGTCGACAACAGGGATACAGGGAGCACAAAACACTATAGAAACAGTGAGTTCATTGAGCCCGTGATGAAACTATCACATCTGTTTTACCTAGGGAACTGGAAATGACACTTAAACACATATAATGTGAAAACCTTTAATACTAAAGAGGTGTTTGAAAAAATTTTTCATGGGCTCATATTTTTGTGTGTTTTTTAAATGTTTTAATGAAATGCAGCGGTGTTAATTCCAAAATCAAGCCTGTTTTCCTCCCTCACCCCATTTTTCAGGATAAACCGTAGTCTCTGTCATTTATTATAAAGTTAATGCTTTTCTGGTCATGAATTTTCTTAGTCTTGGAAATTTGTTTTCCATTTGTATCCTTATAAATTCCAACATTCTCATCAGTCCTTATAAGAATTTGAAACATTTTAGGATGTGAAAATAGCATGTGGAAGTCAAGTAATTCCATTCATTTTCCCTATTTCCCGAATCAGCTGCCCATCATTGTGACAAGCCCGTCACCAGCTGGGGCAGGAGAAGGATTATCAGATGACACCAAGTACAAAATAGAATCTGTGAGTATCACTAAAAACAAAATGTGTGTTTTTTATTCCATTGTTCATTTAGTTTATCTTTTGTCATTGATTACCATCCTAAATTATTGAACTCATGATTCAGTAAGTTGACTGCCTTCTGTGATGCTTCTGTATGTGACATTTTCATCAAAAGAAACTTATGAATTATTTAGTAACATTATATCTACTTATCCCTAATGTATAAAGCTCCAGTTTTGTACATTCAGAATAGAAATCCTGCATCAGTAAACATATAAATGTGTGCCCGGATGGGCTGATTATCCAGCAATGGTTGATCTGACAAGGAAAGAGCTTAACATACATACAGTTCCGCAGAGGCATTTACAGGAGTGTCGTAGTTATGCATCAAATATTCTGTTAAGGTGAGAGCAGGATTAGAGTTGCCCAGGTGACTGCTACTGGAGTACTGGGCAAAAAGATTTTTCATATTTGCTAAGTTGACATAACTAAGTGATGCCTCAGTGCCAAAGAGTTTTAGTAATCAAAGTCACTAACTTGTCCTTGTTAAAATTATTTATGAGTGCTTACCACTGTTGCTGAATTTAGCCTTAAATGCACAGCTGAGCTTGTTACTCAACTGTCAGGGTAATGTGCAACCTATTCACAGGCTACTTTGCTACACTGTTGAAATTAAGAAGATGTAGATTCTAAGAGTTTGGTCTCTTGTTTATGCAAAGGAAGTTAAAGCTTTTTTTTTTCTCTTTTCTTCCACCTTGTGAAAGCTTTAACAAGTTTGACAGAGATGTTATTTATGGGCTGTTTTCTTTAAAGTCTCTATGAAACTTAAAATACTGACTTACTCAATCTCTGAAAAGCACACAAGTGGAGGATTTACTGTAATGAAAATGACTCTTGGCTCTGGGCTGATATAGTTTGGTCTTTTGATAACACATAATTTTGGCCAGATCTGTTTCATGGTAAAATGTTGATTTCAGTGTCTTTTGCCTGATATGGGTTAAAGACAGTTTGAATTTTGATGTCATGAGGGTTGTATTGTTGACTCTTTTTGTTGTTCTTAATGATAAAGTCATGTTGTATGTACTTTGGAAAAGCATTTTGTTTAGATTCTCTCAGTTGTCCTGCCTATAAAATGGGTATCTGAACACAGACAGAGAAAGATATTGTGAGAGTGCTAGTCTTCAGCATCAGTCAAAATGCAAAAGCTTTGAATAGTTTCCAAGCAATTACTGTAATTGATGAATAACCTGACCTACTGGGGTTATGATGTGAGCTGAAATTTGCTTGTCGTGTGAGACTTATATGCATCGCCATTGTTATAAGTAGTAAAAGTAGTAGAATTATATCAATTTTCTCCTTCATTCAGCCCAAAATTGATGACATCCTCTTGTCTCCAACCCCATCTATGAGTGGTCCCATAATCCATGAACTGCCTGACCCCCCACAGACCATTTTGATGCCAGCAGGAAATATTGGTTTGGTTAGTGATGTGATTTTGACATTTCAATTGTTTTAAGTTTTCAACTCTCACTGAGGCGTGGCAGTTAATCTAACATAATGTGCAGTCATTAATGTCTTCTATTTTCTTAGTATTTGATTGAAAGTGAAACTGCAAGTCAAATCTTTCAAGACGTAATAATTGAGTTGGTACAGGTCCATATGGGCTTGTAAAGATTGAGAGGTCTTCATAAAGAACAGTCGCCAATCGCTGACACCTTGTCCTTTGTCAAGACTTGTTAAAATGCAGTCATTGCTGTGTTAACAAGAGGGTGAAAATAAGTAAACTTAATGGCATATTTTGAGTCTTTGTAATGAAAGAAGATATCCCTGGAAAATCATTACAATGTTCTTAATGTTCTCATTTTTGAAAAAATTGTTTGAACTAGTACTTCGTTAAAATTGCAAAAGAATACCTTCAGCAGACTGTTAGAAATACATGTAACATTAAATACTCTTGTTTTGGTGCATAGATGATTGTAAACATGATTTTGGTAAATGATTTTTTTTTTTAGCAGGTTACTCAGCCAGTCTCTTCTGTGGCAAATCAGGGCTTGCCTTACACATTCTTGACTAGTAATACAGTAAGTATTTGTTAAGGGGATGCAAGCACACTCAAATCATAAAGTTTAAACTAGTGACTTTATGGGAATGTGTCCTCATAATATAGTTAGTTAGGTCATGAAAAATGATATTTAGGCTTAAAAAAAAGAAATTGTATTAAAAAGGTGTGATTTGAGCACCATTTTGATATTTATTATTTAATTTTACGAGATATTTGGAACAGATAATGTTTTGAACTAGCGACATGATAGGCTATTATCATCCAAGATATTGATCTAGTCATTTGAACCGGCAAAGAGTCACTCTGTTACAATAGGGAAAAGTTTGGAGAAAATCATGATTGAAGAACAAATAGCACTGTAGAAATCATCTGATCATTTTACTTTTATAGTAGTCATCTGAGCTGCAATATGAAAGCTTGAGATTTATCCCCAGTTTTTAATCATTTATCTATATCATCAGTCGTTTTGTGTACAACCATAAGTTTACTGTCAGTTTCTGCGGTCACCAAAAGTTTGATATTGGAAGACCTAGGTTACTCTCTGAGTTGCTTACATAATTTACTCAGTCTTTGTATGTCTTCATCCCATTCACTTTCAAAGTATTTTACTAATCTAGACATTATGGGTTGTATTTGAGCGTCCTGCAAGCATAAATCTCAGTTTCTGTTAAGTGACAATGACCTCATTCCAAATGACCATGGAAAACAACATTATCATCAATAAGGATGAAAGGAAGATGTAGCGGGTAGAATATAAAGTATTTGTCTTTCAGCCAGTCAGAATGAGACTTATCTTCGAAATCTAGATTTGAGGCTCTAAAGGTGAAGAGGGCCCTGCAGTATAAAATTTGTGTTCCCTGCAGAAATAGGGAATGAAATCATTTCTGTACATAAAAACATTTTGGGGAAATAATCAGTAACTGAAGATAAATTCAGGAGTTTTTGTAAGGCATATGAAATGAATGATATAGTAGAAGATTGCTCTTTATCACTATTTTCACAGAATATTTTTCTGTTGCATGGTGTGACCCTCTGCCACTTAAAACAGCAATATCTTGGGCCAGATTAATGCTAAGTGGGATATTTTTTCACACACTGAAAGTCACGCATACAACATTGTTGTCATGCCAGTAACTTGATTTAGCCAAATAGCAACTTAAGTCTCATTTTGACTGGCTGCAAAACATTTGTTGCATTTCTCCCAGGCAACTACTGTGACCCCAACCTTAGTTAACAGCAGCATTGTACTGGTGCCGACAGTCCAGACACCAGCCCAGCAGACCACAGCGACTCATCAGATGATCGCCGCAGACCCTTCTAACAACTTCCTCATGTCTCCAAAGATTGAAGCTGCACCGTCACTAGAGGATGCCCTGACATTTGGTCTCAATGTGCCTTCCAGTTCCCAGTCAACACCACACATTGTCTCCGTACAGCCTCAGACAGGGGTTGCCGGCTCTCAGAAGGTATGCACTGTGTGTTTTAGACGGATCAGGCATAGTGAATAAAATTTTTCATGTTTTTATATACAGAGATAAGCACTGTTTGGTGCTTGGTAAAACTCTGTGGAATTGCAGTTTTCATGTGCTAGACAGAATATTCTCTTGTCTGATATGGCTTCAGGCGATCAAGACTTATCATACATGATCATTTTAAATTATGAGTTGGAAAGTATCATGATTTCATTATAATTTGATCTTAATGAGTACTGCCATCAGATTTGGTACGACACTAGCAACAGATGTGCCCTGCTGTGGAGAACCCTTTCAACTGAATTTTTGTACTTTATGTATCATTTGAAATCCTAGGCTTGCACAGTGACTGAATTAGTCCCAGTTTGATGAACTTCTCTTTGCACTTATGTGTGGCATTAAGAAAGAACATACACATTAAAACATGCTTTTTACAGAATTCATGTGATGCTCTGAACTGTCATGTTTTAAGCATATTTAGAGTTTCTAAAAATTGCTGCTGTTGTTATCTGATTATGTTCAAGTTCAAAAGGTTTACTAGACCATAGACCAACATCATACAATACAATGCAATATTACATTAATACAATACACTGCAAAGATGCATAAAAGTTCCTCATGCACACTATTTCCACACATCTACCGCATTCTCATCTAGTTGACACCCAGACTTTTGAGAAGTAAAACACAAAATCATGACATTACTGCTGTTATCACTCACTCTCTCACATCACACTTCCTACTCACCTCCCTCCATATACTTACATAATTTACTCAGTCTTTGTATGTCGTCATCCCATTCACTTTCAAAGTATTTTACTAATCTAGACATTATGGGTTGTATTTGAGCGTCCTGCAAGCATAAATCTTCTTTCCTCACCCCTTCAGCAACCCACTTCTAACATTCTTTGTAGGTAGTGGAGCTCTCATTGTGAGAATCATTCTCTCACATCTTTTCCATGTTCAGCGTAAAAGAAAAGGCTCCTGGGTTCAGTCCCAAGACTCAGGTGTGTCTCCCACCAAGCGGTCTCTGGCACAGCAAACACAACAGACACAGCAGACCCAACAGTCAGTGCCTCTGGCGGTTCCTGCCACAAGTGCCCGGCCCATGTCTGATGCGCAGGCAGCCTCTCTCAGCAATCTTGTCAGAGCCAACTCGGACTTGAATTCCTCTGGCAATGGAGAAGTCGGTGCTGGCAGCTCGGACGCTTCCTTGGCATTAGCTGCTTCGAAGGACAATGATGAATTCAGTCTGAGGTAACCTGTCATTACAAATTCTGCCAAAATGTCACTCATTCAAGAATTCTTGGAAGTCCAAAAATTCTGTGATTAATGACATCTTTGCAAACAACATTATCTTTTTAGAAAATGCAAATAGAAGCAGTCAGGGGCACAGTTCAGTAGGAAAATATTTTTAAGATGACCATGCACCCCATATGTCATGGGTACTTCTCTATGGTTTCTCAAACGTTATACTTTAATTTTCTTAGTATGGGAGTTGCTTCTGATGTCGAACCTGGTGACTCTTCTTTGAAATAATTATGTGAACAACTTGCAACACAGAAACCTAGACAGACAAACCATTTTATAGATGAATATAATTTTCAGAGAATTCCTGTTTCCTGGAGTTGTTTGGATGGTTCCATGATTTTTTAGTATGGGAGTTGATTCTGATGTCGAACCTGGTGACTCTTCTTTGAAATATGTGAACAACTTGCACCTAGACAGACAAACCATTTTATAGATGAATATAATTTTCAGAGAATTCCTGTTTCCTGGAGTTGTTTGGATGGTTCCATGATTTTTTAGGAAAGTCTGATAGTCTGAAATAGCTGGAGATGAGACCCCCTCGTAGCAAGAGAGTCAGTTCAGAGTTTCAGAGTTTATTAAGGAGAGTTTACAGACCATAGTTTGATATCTTGGTACAAATTTACAAATAAGAAATGGTGGCACAACAGTAGAAGAGATCAATTAATCAGCCACTTGATGCTGTTAGAAGTATTGAGTGTAAAGTGTTGTTCATTATCAGTTGTTATGCAAAAAAGAAATTCAAGAATGAAGTGATTACCAGTGTTTTGATCAGTTGTTAATGAATCTTTACAGCTCTGATCAACTGGACCTCTTGTCATCTGATTTGGATGGACTCAAAGGAATCTTGCAGGAGCAGTACAAGGTGGACCCAACCTTTCTAATGGATGTAAGTTTAAACCCAGGAGGCTACAGACCAACTTTGATAGTCAGCTAACTGCAGACCGACCAAAAAAGGGCAGATATTTGACAGAGAATGACACATCTCATGCATTCTGGATAGATAGTCGCTACTATCTGATTGATCATAACTTTTGCATACTTGCTATATTTTTTACATAAAAGACTAATCTGTGATCTCTCTAGTCAGTGCTTATTTGCAACTTTTTCATGCTCATAAGGAATCCTCATTGACTTTGCCCTACGCTCATAAGACACCTATAATTTGTTTCCAGTTAAGTGTTTCCAGGAATAGGACTTAGTGGAAAGAGAAAAATCTCCAGTATTTGACATATGTCGAGGACTTCCTGACAATGCCTATTAAAAATTTAAGTTGCAAAAGAGAATTATAAGCTTACATGCAAATAATTTAAAACATTAATAATCATTTTATTATCATGTCAGCACTTTAATACTGTAGTAGCCTTATACATAATGGCTTCCTCTGAAAATCAGTGACCGTCATGAGCTTGAGGAAATTCATTTTAGGAATCAGTTTTATGGAGTTCATTTTGAGTATGTTTATTAGTTTGTGGTCTTACGGGGAAGAATGAAATTTGCTGTGAAAAATGGAAACAAATATAGTTATCAAAACAGTTGGACCATGTTAATTTGACTTCCAGGTGTTTAGTCCATGATTTATAGTTTGTGGAAGATTTAATATAAATATTAAGGAACTTGGGACCATAATATTCACAATGTGGTATTTGAACTCAGAAGGTTGTGTTTCCTGCATGAATGATGAAAAAGAGCCTGCGTTTTGGTGGCACTGATGGATTACATAAGTAGTGACAAAATTTTAAATTAATAATTTCAGGATTTGCAGGTTTATGTGAGAGTGTTATTTATAAAAAACTTCCTAAGTCTAATAATTAAAGTATGTATATGCAACTTTGAAAGTTTATTAGCCTTGTAAGTTTCTAGTTTAATTAGCATTTGGCAATCATTTTGTGTATTTCTTTTTTAGATTTACACACTCCTGAATGGTATCACGGTATATTCAGTGTTGAATTTCAGTTGCTGTTTAGTTGCCTGTCTGTTTGGTTAAAACTTGAGGCTGTTAGTAATTTACCATTTTGGAGTTGTTGGTTTTGTTAATCAGTTTTGCTGGTGACCTGGAAGTGACAGGCTGTACATTGTCTCATTACTCGAGTAAAGGTTACATATGTAAGCACTTGATTCTGTTAAAAAATGGGTAGATCAGCTATAGATGGCAAGTGCTGTATTCAGTTTTTTTTGTTTTTTTTTTTTGCACATTTTGGGATATTACATTGAATTTGTTGGTAAAGTTTCTCATTTTACATTAACTTTCAAGAAAGTGTAAAGTGATTGTTTGAATTTCAAGAATGGTTTGAATTTCAAGAATGGAACATGTTGTTTAATGCTCTTTTTAAATGTTCTTTACGTGTATGATTTTTGTAATTCTCTTTATTCATAAAATTCTTTATATTTTCCTTGTCAGCTTTTTGATTCATCCAACCCTTGGCCAGTCATTCCTGAAAAGGTTTGTAGCATTATTCATCATTCATTTGCTTCTTCATAACAGAACATTGCAAGCCTTAGTGTTTTACCTAGAGCTCTGCTTAGCACCACTGTCAGAGCCACCTGCCTGAGTTCTTGAAGACTGATATAGCCACAGGTGCAGATGTGGTTATGTTATAAATGGTGATATGCGTGATCCCAGTTTGAACTGCATAATTGTATTATATATTTGGAAATAGACTGTAGTGAAAAGTCCTTGTGCCATACTCTAGTATCGGTGTTTAACCATTTTTTATTGCCCGCTTTGCAAAATATATCAAATCATGGTAACAATTTACTTTGTCATGTTGTTTGTGCCACCAGGATCTTTATAAGCTGGGACTGCATAGTTGCATATGTTTATAAATAGATTGTTGTGGAAAAAAAACCCAACCCTTATGCCATCCTTAGGCGATAGCCTTGTACGCCATTTTTAGTGCCCGCTTCGCAAAAGATATTGAGTCATGATGATAATGTGTTTTTGTCATTTTGTTTGTACCACCAGGATCTGGATGAGTTGAAAGCTGATAAGGATGAAGCTGGGACCTCGGGACTGGAAGATGGCCACATAACAGGTAATTTCTTTCTTTGTCTTCTGCATGTCTTTTACAGGGTCAGTTATATCTTAAAAATGCCAAACAATGCATGGGATTTCAGTACAGAGATGCCACTCTGTAGAAAATTATCTGAAATTAGATGATATTGCCATACTGTCAGTGAAGGCTAGAATCTAGTTACATCAAGTCTGGAAACGCTTCGAAAGAAAAACCATAATAAATATTTTTGTTCTTGTCTCCATCTTGCATGCCAGAAATCCAGGCCTTGAATCATCTATTTCAATAATATTCTGTATTTATGCATATACAAGCTTACCCTCTTGAAAGAATTGTCTTTACCATATGTAAAATTCTACGGAAGTAGGTACATATCAACTAAGTCTGCCGAATGGTCAGAGAATATCATGAAAGTGAGTAATATCCCTTAAAGGGCTTCTGAAATTTACTTCCACCACATCCAAGTTTGTAGTCCTCTACTAGAGGAATCTGTAGATTTCTTAGCCGATCTTCTCATCTATCCAGTAAGAGATTGGAATGTATGGATGCAGATGTCGGCGTTATCGTGGTGTTTGAAGATTTATCTGTGAGAGAGTTCATTTATTTCTAGTTACTTCATTACTGCATCTAGGACTGCTCGCTTGAAGAAAATCAGCATACTGTATATACAAGCTGGGTTAGGCTTCTCCTTGCTCATCAGCGGTAAGGCATCAATTAAAAATGACTGTCAGTGGAAAAGGGTCTGTAAGACGGAAGAGGTTCCATGAAAAGGCGTATATCATTTAGCAGCGAGGTTTGAACAAGCTGAGCATAAAGTCTTTATTGTAAAACTTGTATTTATTTTGTCTTTTTTTTTTCTGAATTACTGAAGACATATGTACAGTCTTACTTTAAAATGGGAATGTTGTTGGAATTTAAAGTTTTCTGTTATCGCAGTGGTTATCTGTATCCACATGAACCCAGATAAGGTTATATCATCGTATATTTACAATCTGGGTTATAGTTACCCGCACCCAGCACTAAAACATTAGTTGATAATGACTATTAATGGGAAATGACTTAAAGAAGGGAAGAAAGTCCCATAAAAAAAAAAACGGACACCATTTAGAAGCCTTATTTGAACAAGCATCACATAATCACAGTATAATGTTTATAAACAGCTTAGTCCCACTGGACTTTTTTTTTCTCCTGTGACTTACTAAAGGAACATGTACAGCCCTTCTTTAAAATGGAAAGAGAGATTAATTTTAATTTTTTTTTTCGCCAAGGCAATGGTTTATCTGCATCCTCGTGCATCTCAGTGTATGACTTTGTGATAAGGTGATGTTTTCTCTCAGATGATGATTTCGCTTTTTACTATTCTCTCCTGGACAAATAGGTACAGAGCTAGTGGAGTACAACCCTAGAGATGAACTCTTCCCGGAGCTGATGGATGACAACATTATTGGGGATATTGATGATATTGATTAACCGTCTAAAAACCAGGGCTGGCAGTGTCTGGCATCTGGGCTCTGGTACCATAAAGGTTGGATGACGAGAAAGACTTGATCCAGTATTGGCCAAAGCAATTTCATGACTGTGCCCGGAGGCAAGATGGTGGAAGGGATTTGTGTGACGCGGATCCTGGGATCCTGGCAACAAGTTGGATCGTGGAAAGTCGTCAGCCAGTTTCTCCTGGCAGCCTTTCATATTATGTAGTTCCGCATAACCTCTTGGCTCTAGATAACTATACATGTGTATGGAGAGTAAGCTTTGTGAAGGGTTCGCAGTTTCTCACTCTTACTGTGCCATTTGTTATGGAGTATGCCATACAGTGGAACTCTGTTAACACAAGCATTATTTGATACTATCCCCTGCTTAACACACTCCCTTTCAGTAGTATCAATTGTTTTGTTGCCTATAACAATACTCTGGATAACACAAAACATCTGATAACACACGCTCAAAAGTTTGGTCTGCAAGATAATTGTGTTATAAGAGTTCCACTGTGCTATGAAATGGGAGAGATCCTTTTATAGAAAAATTGTTTTCAGAAGATTTAAGTGTTACAAATATACTGAGGAAAGTGTCATCTTTTGTGAACATTTAAAATTGTACAGGTCTACTAAATTCTGATAAATATTTAGACATGAGATGAACAGAGGATAAAAATTGAGGTCTCTCACAGTAACAAATCTGCTTGTATCAGAGTTGCTTAATTCCAATACCTTTCATAGATTTTGCATGCAGAGGGCTGAAAGATGGTTATTTATCCAGTAGTATTAGAGCAGCTTGGCTTGTTGATTTGTATTCATGGTGCCAAAGAGGGTTAGGCCACATTTACATCTTACTGCAACACTCCTATAAATGTCTTGATGAAAGTTTGTGTTTAGAAACTCGCTTCCTCTTATGGATCAATTCTTTTGTAATAGAGGGATGCGTTTTTTGTACATGGCACTGCACCAGACTTGAGTTGAACTTGAAAGTCTGGCATTTTTTGTAAGCAGTATCCTGGGACCCTTCCACCTAGTGCTTGGTTTAAGTTTAGTTAGATGCTGCGTTAGGGTTAAGGAAGAAGAAGTAACCTTGCGACAGTCTTTAAACATTATCATTGTCCAGGGACTCTCTCATGTGTGTTTTCTGTTCTTTAATTCTGTCCCTAACCCTAAACTAAGCTGTAATTGATTGGAGCTATCCTGTGATATTGTGCATGACAGATGTCAAACATTCAGAGCTAGGCGGTGTCAGTGTCTAGCAACCTAAGATTGCTTTAAGTTAAGATTTAGGTTTTTGCATGATATAAGAGCAGTTTCATGGGACCTTCCTAAAGGCCTATGTTGGCGGTGAGGGACAGGAATCGAACCCTAGAGGTCAGACAAATATCAAGAAGCTGAATTTCGCTTGTTAATATGTGAAAGGGGTGGCATGCATTTTGCATATGCAACGGTCTGCTGTCAGCATGGCCATTTCTGTACGTAGGCCTAAGCAAGAGATTTTGCCAGTGCTTTTTTATTTTTTTTTTGGGTCGTAGAAAATCAGGAAGGATAGAGGAATAAAGAGTCAGTTTTAAATGATGTGTGCGACAGTTATGGTAGTGTTGCAGCAAGCTATTGACACATTTATTGTGGGGCAGGTTTGTTGTAGTGTGTGATAACAGTGTACAGGGGGCCAAGAAAATGTGTACTTAATTCAAAGTCTAGAAGCTTGAAGAGTGAAAAGAAATTGGGATACAATTTTTAGTGCATTAGCAAATAGATATATTCTGTAATTGGTGCAAGTTTCATCAATTAGGATATGCCTTTGTCACAGCATAGCAATTGGAAATATGTGTAAAAAAAAAACAACAACCAACAACAGGGTCAATGTGTTAGATGTAAACTGGGTACACTATTGTTAAGATGTCATTAATTTTTTTCACCTATAATAAAACCATAGCATGTAGATACTTGAAATTGGCCACATTAGCAGGCAATATCCATTTGCTAATATATGCCCAATTTCAATTGTTTCAGATATGAATTACTGAAGTTACTAAGTTTTGAAATTTAAGTAAACTTTTTCATTGGCCACCCTGATAAGTAGACTATGTTTAAAGGTCATTTATACCGGTGTGGGTTCTGGGGTTAAAGGATAAATTTTTATTGAATCTGTCAGTGAATCTGTTAGTGTGATGATGTTAGAGGCTGTCCTGTTTTCGGAAATACAACAGAGAAGAGGAGAGGAAGAGATTGGGAGAGGGCAGTGCTTTTTCTCCTTTAGTTCTGTCAACCCTCTTTAACAAAGGGATGGTTCTCTGAGCTATCTGCCGATCAGATGCAGGGCTTCCAATCTCTTGCACTTGTCACAGCACACATTTTTTTTTCTGTCCTACCTCTCATATCTATCTTTTCAAAACTAAAGCATTTATCTGTCCTTTCAAAGTTAGAGTATAGCCATTAAAACTAATGCGTACTCTGCCTTAGGTTCACAACCTCTGCATATTTGTCTCAGTTTTATTCCACCTACTGCCCTTCTCCTAACTGCCAGCATAATTTTCCTCACTTCTCACCATTTCTGTTGAAAGCACTGCTAATTCTAGGAAAGCACTGCAAATTCTAGTTAACGTTACCTTGCTGACGTTTAGGCCGTAAGAGGAAGGTGGTGATGAGGAGACTAGTCTTTCCAATGTCATTTTAAAAAATCTGGCTATTTCTACCGAAGGTGAAATGATAGGGGCTTGGACATATGAGTTATCATAAATGTTTAACCGCTCCACAAAATATGGCGCTTTACAGCACAATGGAAAACATCTCTTCCTGCACATACAGTCACATCCTCAATAAAGAATAGACTTCAGACTTCAGATTGCTTTTGCAAGATTAGGTGACTAACTCATTCTTCACAACTTGTCCTAAGGACAGACTATAATATATTACTAAAAACCCTGATAATGCCCTTCATTTTAATTCCGATTACGAGTTAGTTAGCCTTAATATCTCTTGTGGTGAAATGGTTGCAGAAGAGTTTAACTTAGCTCATCAGCTGTCAGAGCCTCAGAGCTTCATATTGAGTCTGAAGTATGTGTTCTTAGAAATGGTAGTGCTGTGTGTTTTTTTTTCTTGCAGTGACCATACTCTAGGGTGTGAAGTTCTTAATATCCAGTACAAAGAAAGTGTTTCCTGAAAGAGTTAAAATGTGTTCTGAATTTAAATTAATAAATATTTTTTAAACTAGGGATATTTGAACAGTGGTGATCTCAAGTTCATCACCGTTTTAGAGTGAGATACCTCCATTATTTACATCCCTTTGTAATAGTGTGAGTAATCACCAGGTTGATAAGGCACTTAGTTCATTTGTGCTTTGTAGACTCTCAAGAGGTCAATAATATGAATGCATATCACAGTTGATTTGATAGTCCCAAGCCATTGCATTGATTGTTGATAACATTGTATATGAGAAGGTCATTGTACATACTGTATCTATAATTCAGCATGTTGTGGTATAAGTTTGTGAAATGCTTTCATCAGAATGTCATTCATGTAATTTAAGCTTGCTGGACCACATGAGTGCAAGTTTTCCTCAGCATGACAAGAGTCCTACATATCTTTTTTGATAAATTTACATGTAGTGAACATTGTACAGACATAATGTGTTTTATCACCACCTTTTTCTTGTTTTAGTATAACCTGATCTGCTGTCATGGGTTTTAATAGAAAGTGACGTCCACACAAGCAAGAACTAGGTTAGAAAGGAAATGCCAGAATGCTTCAGATAATTCTTTGAAATCCGCGAACGTTGGTTTCTGTCAGATAATGATGACATTTGTATGAGAAGTAGCTTACCTAAAGCAGACAGAAACATCGTTGAAGGAGGACACACACATCAAAAGTAATTTTCCGTTTTCCAATACTTTTTCTCTCTGAAAATTATCTATGGTGCCCACAGTGTCAATTTTGTGAAGAAGGAGCATCATTCTGTTACCGCACACATATGTAATATGGCGCAATAAGGAGAGCTAGAGTTACCGGGTTTAGCCCTCGCGTCCAGAATTATTCCCCTTCCCCGATCAGCAGAGGCCTGTGGCAAAAACAGTGACATCACTTAGCATTGCTCGCTCGCGCGCGTGCGCACGTGTGTGTGTGTTCAGGTACGAGTGTTTACTTATACTTATTGTACTGAAGTGAGCTTGCGTGCATATCTGAGAGAATGTTAAAATGTCAAAGCGCCTAGAACCCACATCGGGGATTGGGCGCTATACAAATACAATTTATTATTATTATTAACTTCCAGCAGTTACAGACATCTTTATCCGACAATTCAGTTTTTAATTAGGGTTTTGATCATCCTAATTGAAAAGTTTGACTGTGTAAGCCAGGTAAAGTATTCTGTATTTTTATAGCCTCCGCATGATTTTGTTAGACACAGCTGCCATTTACAGTGGAATTAATAGATTCATACTGACGTGTTGTCCCCCGTCCGCAGAGCAATGGCTAGACAGCTTGGCTGTGCGGATAGAATATATTGGACATAAGCTTATGGCTGCCACGCGCGCAGCGGGTGTAAGAATTCGGACTTTACTAAACGTAACCCTGTAATTTGTCATGTTGACAAACACTTGAAAGACTGGGTATCGTATGATTTAACATGGTCTGTAGGACGATGCAACTTTCCTTTAAGAAAAAATAGAAAACATTAAATTCTGTTTTGTCTCTGTATTGTCCTTGGCTTGGACCTTCTTTTCGTGTTTTACAGAGATTATGTTTCTTACAAGTTTATTTTAGAAGAACTGTCTTTGTATTATGTAAGATGCTGCTAATATTGACAAGATGCGACGTGAAATTGCAGAAAATTTAGAGAATATTTTCAGAGGCGAGTGGCATCCCTGAATCTGATCACAAAAATGCCAAATTTCACAGCTCGATTTTATTGTCTGGAAATTACAGACCGCACAAAATGCTGGATAGAAAGAAGCATAGAATGGGGGATCAGAGCTTTGCAATGAAATAGCAAGGAATTCAAGACTGGGGTGCTACGGTAGCAGATGACTAACCAATACACAAACATAGCTTAAGTGTATCAAACTACAGAGGAGTTTATTGAACTTACTGTCCTTTTTATCTGATACAGTTTACTGTAATCCTGCTTTGATTTTAAGATAATTTGATGTTGATCATCTGTGCGGGTATATTCTGTTAGGTGTGGTTTTTTTTTTAGTAGCATTTTGCTCAGAAAATTATACAGACGTGGATGTTTTAACCCTGGTGATGGGGATATTAGCCCTGTTATTTCTTCCTTCAGTTTATTTATTGTGTGACAGAAATGTAGGCTGCACGTCTGCCTTGTTGTCTGTAGGGAAACTTGCACTCATGCTGGGTCCTACGGTAATCAAAGATACTGTTACATAACACAAATGGAGATGATTATGCTGTTTCTATTTGTCTGCACTGTATTTGCAATGTGTGGTGGAAGGGGACACTCAGATTTTACACAAAAAACAAAAGAGGTAGGTAATGTGAAAACTTTTAAGTCTATTTTGAGAATAATCTATCGATGTGATTGTATCACATAGATGGCTACACTTTAGCACAGTCTGCTTGGTAACAATCTCTGCATAACTACAACAGTTTTCTGATAACAGATAATGTATTTGTATATGAAAGTTATTGGATAATCGCAATAACATTTTCCATGCTCCCAAGAAGTTGTATACTGACGTAACTTGACAGCGAGTAATTACAGCTCATTCTTCTCCGTAAAAGCAGAATCCCACAGCTTTCACTCTCCTCCAAATCTCAAAAAATATCACTCAACAGGGATGGCAGAATGCTGGAAATTTTCAGAAAATCAAAACTCAAGCCCTAAAATATAGCATATTTTAATAAAAGAGGAAAGAAATATTGATAAAAGAATTTCAATTTTGAACAGAGACACTTATTTTAATCATAGTGTTGGAAAATTCTTCCATAGGCTGCTGCCATTCTTGAGCTAGGTTTACAAGTATTGTGTGCCCATTTAGTAAAATCCTGGAGCTCTCAGGGTTAGAGCTAAGGGAAGGGTTAGGGAAGAAAAGGACTTGAGAATACTCTCATCTCGCTCGTGACCCTAATCCTGACCTTACCTTAACCTTAGGACCCAAACACACCTTGAGAGAGTCCAAGATTGTACCAAATAGACATAGATCACTTATAAACTGAGTGGACAGTGCACAGAGAGACGAGACGAGCTCAGGCCTCAGAAAAACTCCATATTCATTCTGGTCCTAAGGGTGTCCGTATTTTCCATTGAAGTTTATCCATCAATTCAAATACCTGACAAATACAAAATCATGGATTGGTCTCATGAATTATTGAATTATGTGAGGTCAAACTGTGTGGTGCACCCTTTCAAGGGGTAGTTACTTACATCAGAGGCTAACAAGTCCACATTATTTTTTCATAGAATTTAAACTGTGTATGTTTTTCCTTTTGCCCAACAGTTTCTGAGAAAGCACCACTGGAATATCGGGATTTTCACTATGCACATGTCACAATTGCTTGTGACGCATGATGTTAAAAAGCAGCAAGATAGGCCAGCAGATAATTGGTCCATTGGTCTAGATGGTCTGCTCTAGCAGATAATTGGTCCATTGGTCCAGGTGGTTTATGCATGTATCTGCACCAGGTGTATGCTAGCTTTCCTTGCTTTGTGACGGCACACAGCACAAGTAAAGATAGCGTACACACAATGAAAATCCCAACGTTCCAGCAGTGTTTTCTGAAAAATAGGATCAGGCAGAAGGAAAATGTGCACGGTTTAAAGTTGTTGAAAGATAATGTGTATTTTTTAGACTGTGAAGCAAATGTCTACCCCTTTCCCTTTAATCACCAACCTCAAGCACCCTATGCTTTGTTAACTCTGCGAAGGGACATAACTTTCTCAAAATGAACAAAGGCATTACAAATAAATTGATACTAAGACTGTTTCTGCACATAAACTCACAAGTGAAGATTTTTCTAGCTGAAAAATGGATGGACAATCAGTCGCAAAGATTAAGAGAAGATCCCTTTTCACCATTCGTTGCATGTTCAGGTTGGGCAGCGTTTTTCTTGTTTTTGTGGTTTTGTGGGTGTGTGTTTGATATGTTGTGTGAGGTAAATTTTCAAAACTTAGGAACTGTAGTGAAACGTGAGACCAACAAAATGTTATGCAAATAACACAATGTACCAGAAATATTATTTTGCATGTGTTGTCTGCATTTTACTTCTTTTTCATACTGCATCAGATGTACAAGTCAGTGGATGGCCCCATGTTTTTTTAAAAATTGTTTTAAAATGGCTGTTTTTGCATCTGATTTTTTGTTGATTTCTCTTAGAATTATTTTAAATTAATGGCCATCCTCTTTACTTATTCAGCCTGTCTGCATATCAGAGATGTAATACTTAGCACTTATTTGACAGGTTTGAGTTTACATTAATATCATAGGGCTTTAACCGCTGAAGCTCACTGATGTGTAATTCTGACATGAGCTTATGGCTGCCGCATGTACATAGAAATGAAGCCATTTCTTCAGTTGGTATATCTCTTTTTTTTGTTTCTTCTTATTTTCAAGGAAAGAAAAAAACTTTGTGTATAAGCAAGCAAATGAGATAAGACTAAATCTGATTTTTCTTGTTTCTCTTTTCTTTGCACAACTGATTTACATAATATTTGCGATTCCTACAAAAAAATTAAATTAAAAATTAGATTAAAAAATTGGAAATTTTGATGCAGTGAGGTTTACTCCACCACTGTCAATTGAAAAACCATGTAGCGCAAGACTTCCTTGTGTCACATAGGTAGTGCTGAAGCTAATGAACACAAGTTAGTCTTGCATTACTCCTAGAAAGTGTCTGAAATGGGTAGTTATGTCAAGTTTTGGCTTATTTCAATATGATCATGTAGAAACAAATGTTTTTCATATATTGTCTTTGTGTGTATGTAGATTTTGGCCATACCGGATGTGATACTTTCCATTATAACTTGTTAGGAGTTGTTAAAGACTTAACTCTCCTCCCCCTTATCTCCATCCTTGAATAATGCTTGTTTTTGACTTGATTGTGAAGTCAGAATAGTCATTCAGTTTGGAGTCATGCTGTTCTGCCTGCTCCTAGACATATGTGACGTTGACAGTTCTGCCATGCAGTCATAAATGAACTCTTGATATCAGCAAGGAATTTCTATTTCTAATGTTCTATTCTTGCAAGGCAGGAATAATCACTAGATTATCGTTCTTTCATTTGTCCAACAATGAGCTGTGTCACATTTTATAATGAATTGATAGCTCAGTTGTTTGGTGATGAAAATCAGTTATGCCATCAGAGAAATAAACTCACTCATTCTCTACTTTGAAAGTAACCATCTGAACGATGCATATATTTGTAGGGTTGTGTTGCTGTAGCTGCACATTGTCATGTTTTGTATTTTGTATATTATGTATACAGATACCTTAAGATCATTTGTAACATGGCAGTGTTGAAGATCTGTCAGTACCAGTGAAAACAAGACATTTTTAGTTGTGTCTGGATATTGTAAGACATGTGCAGGATTTACATTGCTGTCATTTGCCAGCTAGAGTGCGTTCCATCCCAGCTCTGCTATTTATGGAAAAAGACCATGTATGCCGAAATAGCTCAGATTCATCTTATTGGCACTCTTGGGTTATATCTTCAAGTTTCTTAGCCGGCCATTTGCATTTGTGATGAATTGATAAGGAGAGTAGCAGTGTTAGGCGGTTTTGTTTTTTTTCTTTCTTTTCTATTTGTTGTCTGTAACATTATGATTTTGGTGTATACAGCCTTCTTTCATAAAATAGCAGAGTTGCCTCAAGCAGATGAGTATCCTAATCCTAAACTTTAAAATATCTTGAATTTTTTTCCGATAAAGCAGCATGTTGATGTTGAGTATATCCTGCTAGGTTTTTTTCCCTTTCCCTTGCTTGAGCAACAAAATTTCTTAACCTTGTAAACTGTATTCCACAAGCAGCACAACATCTAGAATATAGGTTGAGATTGGAAGGACAGGTTTCATCAAGAAACCCAAAAACTCCGAGATCAGTATTTTTAGTTTTGCCTTTCATCAGATGAAAATCCGACCTCCAGACTTGTTTACTTCATATTACCTCATACTGTGATCCATTTGCAAATTCCTCATGGAGTCATGATAAAAGTTTTCGTTGCATTTCACTGTGTGGTTCGAACTCTGTGTCAGGGATATAAATATGCCAGATTTTCTCTGATTCTTAAGTATTTAGGCATGCCTTTGTCGTTGATTCAAACTTTTATTTTTTTAATTCGCCAAAATATATTTTGTAACTGACATATTTGCTATCATGACAAATGATTATTCTCATTATGGTTGTGGCCTCGCTAAATATCTTTGTTTAAAAATCTGAACTGTTATTCTTCATTCTACAAGTTTTTTGACTCCATAAGTAGGAAATAAGGGGACATGGAAATTTAATGTGGAAAAATCAGTAATGGACGATGAGTGACGAGAAGCAATGGAGTTGGTCATATAGATCTTTCAGTGTACAGCGTTAGGGGATTTTTATGTCATCTGGCACCAGTCAGATTTTTTTTTTTTTTAACCCGGTATGGCATTTATATCCCTGTTGTGTGAATCGTTAAATATCTCATGAATTCGGAGTTACAGGTTTCTATCTCATTCTTCATTGTGGAGTTTGAGTCATGATTGTTACAAAGATTGTAATTGTAATTGTACCATTTGCATCACTAAAAAAATTCTTTCTCCTAACATTTTGTCTCTCTCTACCATATTGTAAGATGGCTCAAGTATGATGCTAGAGAGGAAACTTCATGTTTTGGGAAATTAGTAGATAGAAGCCTGTATTATCAATCCAGGATGTGATGCAGTTACAGAGTGTTGTAGGAGTTAATGGATCACTGTCTCCTTGTGCCTTGGAACCTTTGGTATACTCTTTGCTGTTTCTGATGGTGTGAAAGAGAGAGAGAGAGAGAATGGGCCTGGATTTTACCTGCCATGGTTGTGTGATCAGCAGCTGCCATTCTGTAGCTCTAGAATAGATTTGTTCAGCTCCATTAAAGTTTTTTTTTTCTTCTTACTTACACTCTAAGTGCATCATCACTATTCAAAACCGGTCATGTCAGAGGGCACTAATTTTCCACAAAGCCCCACTTCTGGGTAATATCACCCACATGTAGTTTTTAACAGAAATGATTGTGCCCACAGTGTTAAATGATGCAATGGTGGTGCAGTCTGCAGAAGGCAGTTACTGTAAGGCATGATGATGTGATCATTAATAGCAACGGGCATCCGCAACAGTGGGTAGGCTGTTTTGAAAAAGCAGAAGTATGTCCTGCCAGTCTTCTTTCATTTTATTTTCACCTCAGCATAAATTCCTTGTTTAGAGAAGGGTATGATAAAGGTGTTTTCATTGTTAAGAGAAGGTCATAATTATAAAGGTGTTATGAACTGATGCTGTGCTAATAAGACACACCTTTTGTTTACCAAAGAGCCCATACAGATTCAGGGTTTGGTGAATGAACATGGACTAATTGATAGCGCAGATAAGTCAGTAACCCTGTGAGTAAATAACCATACGGTAATTTAGAATGTCACTCCTCCTTCCCCTTGTACATAATATCAGGTCACAGAGTAAATCATTTTTGCCGTATTCGCTTCAGCCCACCAAAGGTCAGCGGTGAAATTTATTCATTGCCATCTACATTCCTGGAAGCCATTTCTGTTTTATTGGGTTTACTCCATTTATGGCAAATTTGAGACTGTTTCTCCACACCTTCACTGTTGCCAATAACAATTTTATATTATTTTAGACTAGAAGGTACTAACATGTTTTCATGCTTAGCTGTAAACTGCCAATGAAGTCATGCCATCTGTAATCTTTCATACACAAATGGTTTCACGGCCTATTCTGAAATTTCACTTTCCCTGCGTGCATTTCGTATGCAGTCTAATTAATTTCTGCGTTCCAAATCATGTACTCTGTACCTGGAAATCCAAAGCATTACCGGAAATGGATGCAACATGAAAATGGCAGGTTTGTCAGAAGTTACAAAATAATCACTTTCGTTTTTATGCCTTGTTTTTCTGTGGCAATACTTACAAGAGTAACATTTTTGCCAGATGATTTGACATTGTGTTTTTAATACTATAGACGTTCTGGTTCATATCACTGCCTAGAAATAATGCTGTTGTCAGTCCTTAAAGTCATTTATTGACTTTAGACAGTATTCATTCCTGGGTAGTGAAATGTATTGTTCTGTCAAGATGAAGCTGTTGCAGTGATTTTTAAAAAAACAGCTATGATGTAGCAAAAGGTCTGCATGATAAACATCTTTAAATGAGGATTTTATTATGTTGAGGCTGTTTTCTTAGGCACAAAAATTGCTATATGTGGATATGGCAGATTCTGATGTTCCTCGATTGTGGGGAGTCTTTGGAAACTTCTAAGGGTAAATCCATTGTCTGTGTAATTTTGTAACATTTGCTAGTCGTTCTGAAGCTGTTGCATTCTGTTTAACGTTGTTCCTCTCGTCCCAGGTATGATATTGTTCAAAATGCTTTTAATAAGGGTCATTACGTTAGATTCATCATCATCTTCATCATCATCTTCATCAACGTCGTCGTCATCACCAGCCAAGTTCTTCATCAAGTCAAAACCTGTGTTTCTAACAAATAAAGCAGTGTATAAATCTTGATTGCAGATTTGTTCGTGTTGTTGAATGTGAATAATGTGATATTTGCTCTGGTGGTTGTGTTTTGTGCTCAGATGCAAATCATCCGTGCTGAGATATAAATCACAACTCTTTAAATACTCCTGAAGGATTGCATGTGAGCGAAGTTGACTGTACCACTTGCGTCTGCAGACAGAAGGTCAGCCGGCCTGAGGTTTAGACTATATTCACAGCTGACCCAACATTTATTACGCGTTGTCTATCTTATTCTTTCAATATTTTATGCCTGACCCGTTTACCAATGTAAACACAGCTGATTGCTGTTTCTGCACATGCGCATTAGGCCGGCTGACCTTCTGTCTACAGACGCAAGTGACTGTACCACTAACAAGGATGGCACAGTGGTGAAATTATTTTGAAAACCAAAGTTCAGAACTGAAACACTAGACATCTGAGCAAGGTAACAGAGTAAATGGCAATGCAACTTCCATATACTGAACAAAGACCCTTAAGTTGATCTGGGTCTCTGAAAAGTTTTGGCCCATGGCATTGCAATTAAATAGTGCTGCAATTAAGTGGAGTCTGCTGTAGCATACTTTCAAGTTTCCACGTCACAGATGATCTCACTCACCATTCATCACACATTCCCATGAAGAACAAAAAAAAAAAAAAAAGATCTATCACTGGGCTACATGGAGTATTAGGTACATCATTTTATTCATCCTGGGGTTTTAGCCAGTCAATTCATAGAAACTAGTCATGGTAATTTAGTGTACTGACCTGCAGAAATGCCTGCCAGTTCTCACTAACATGATTGCTAGGAGGAACTGTTAGTGCATAGAGGAACTGTTGCAGTATCTCCTGCACAGCCCACTAAAAAGTAAAAGACAGTGTGGTAAAAGAACATCACAGTCCATGTGCATAGGTATAAAATGCAACTGAAGTTTCGTTACCATAACAAATGAAACAAAACAAAAGAACAAAAGGCATCATGAGCGAGACAAACAATGAACAAGTGCTGAATTAACCCAGAGTGTTAAGAATACTTGATATCGTGCACACCAAGCTTACTAATTACTATTATATCTTATGGATAAAAAATACCCGTATTGCTCTTCTTCCTGCCCTGTACAGATGCTGAGCTTTATAATGAGTCAAAAATTTTATCGTTTACACAGAGGAAAAATAGCAGCATAGATGGAGTACCATCCTAACCCATGATGCTTAGATAATGCCTATTGCATGAAATATGAACCTTGTTCTGAGTGCAATGATGCTGTTTCCATTGACAAGTAAACATGTAAATACATGGAAAAATGACAGTCACATGTAAAATATTTTTTATATAAGACACTGTTACCACGTCAGAGGTCCAGTAAAATATTTTTTATATAAGACACTGTTACCACGTCAGAGGTCTAACAATTGGTAAGATGATCTGCTAAAATCCAAGACAAGTCCTAGAATTGCCCTCTCAGCTGACCACAGCCTTTTGTAAACAAGTAGGTTCCAGAGGTGTCATGGGACATCAGTCTTGTTCCACTGAAATCTTCCAATGTGCCAGCAGTATGAAAACTCTTTGCAGTCTGCCTGGCTGTCTGTCTGAGGTTTCTTGCATTAGTGCCTAGCTGGGTGGCCATATACACAATGAGCAATTAGTATTAGTCACAGAGAAAGGCAGAAGTAGCTTACAATAAAATTAGTTGCCTTACTTATTACTTGCAATGTAAGATCTTTTGTTGTGACTAGCGATACTTGCTTATGGTGCTTATGGCCTTATTTGTTTTAAGATCATTGCTTTGGAGGCTAACAGAACATTCCTGTTTAACTGAATAGATATTCAGTGCAAAAGCACATGAACTGAATTATGCCTTCTTCAGTTTGTTTATGGAAAAGTTTGACCACTCACTTAGGACAATCACCTGGCTCTGTCACAGATAGTTTGTGTGATCAGGGTCTGTTGACAAGCAACAAGATCCTTCTTCAAGCTAACAGTGCCACAGTCATAAATCTTCTACATGTTGGCTTCTTTTTACTTTTGGCTAGATGGCAATCCAGTTTCCCTACATGTTCGTAAGTGTCTCTGAACATACGGTGCAGTAGCAGTTGTTTTTTTCCTTCATGGTGTGAGTATTCATGCATTTGCAACATCCATGTCCCACATCAGAACACTATAACTAGTATCAAGTGCTATTTACACAGTGTCCCTGTGAGGATAACTAAATTATCCTTAACCCTTGAAAAGTGAATACACTATACTGTTATCATGTCTATCAAAGAAACCTGTCTCTCAACTTATACATGGAATTTGGTCCCCTATGTTGTCATCATTGTCTGGTCTAACTGTATGCAACACAGCTTCTTCTTCTGCGTTCAATAAATTCAGTCTTGCTTACAGTGCAGTCCAGTCTGGGCCGCATAAGAGACCATGCATAGGAGGTCACTGCTGGTCCCCTACAGTTTGCTTTGCATGAGGGCTCCATTAGGCCATTTCCCAAATCTCTGCTTGGCCTTAGTGGACCAATATGTTCTAAGGTCTCACTGTCAACTCCTCTGATACAAGAAGCAAAATCTTTGCTTGGCCTTAGTGGACCAATATGTTCTAAGGTCTCACTGTCAACTCCTCTGAAACAAGAAGCAAAATCTTTGCTTGGCCTTAGTGGACCAATATGTTCTGGGGTCTCACTGTCAGCTCCTCTGATACAAGAAGCAAAACCTTTGACACCAAGTTTGTGCACATGAGCCCCAAGACCTCAGTATCTTGTTCTCAGCCTGAAGATTGTGGTGTGTTCTTTTCGGCCAAGAGCATTGAAACTGTCAGACTCAGGCAGGGATTCCTCGTTCTGGTATCCTCTATTTCTTTTTGTAGGACACACAACAGCAAAAATAGGCAAAAGCCAGTGTTGCATAAGTAAAAGGCAGCTTTCAGACTACAAACTCTTTGCTTTCGCACATACAATGTATTAATACCATACTTTTCTGAATACATACAAATCATTCCACAAGAATGTAAATTATGATCAAATCCACTTAGTCGCAACATTCACATCATAACAACATTCTTCAAATAACAAAATAATGAATTTCCTATATAAACTTGCTGCACAACCTTTCTATCACAACTTTTTACATGCTACTCGGGAGTTTCGATAACTATTATAAATTCAAAATACACGAAGCATATGGCACAAATAGCATTCTCTCATAACATAACTGTCTAAACAGTTTTTTTTTCATCTTTTGAAAATGGCCACAGCCTCAGAAGAGAAAATCCTTCTTCCCTTTGGTGAGAGTATAGAAAATTTGCAATTTGTTTCACTCTGTGTAGCAAAAGCCATGTAACATAAACTACAAGAAGATTCCTCAAACCACACATGCCTTACTATCCTATCACAATTGATGATGCTTGCTCAACAACATGCATACAACACAACGTTTTCCTTGCACACAATAGAATATGACCCTAATTTTTTCTCGTAAAGAATGCCATGATGGCATTTACACATTCCTTGGATTGCCATCTTTCCTCCAGAAGTTCACACTCTGCTTTGTTGACATCCTTCAGTATTTTAAGCTCAGGGCTGCGATTTAAAACTTTGGATAACCGCATACTCTGTGAAAGATAAAAAGAAAAGCAATGGTAAAAGGAACATCCTCTGCCATAGTTATTTCCCTGAAAATGCAAACATAACGAGTAGCCTCGATAAAAATATAGATGCTGACCAATGACAATATAGCACCCTCCCATCCCCATATGATCAAATAGTCGTAAAAAGATGGCACTACTTACTTGCAATTCTTTCACCACATTTTATGCTTTATTGCAGATTTGATATCAAACCTATTTAAATGTTCAGAACAGATAGGGCAGTGTAATTACAACCTTCACATACTTGCATCGTTTTCCTTGTTCCCATGAACTTGTATTAAGTGATATTTTCTAATGAATGGAATGCCTCAAGCAATCACAGATCTCTAGTTACACTCACAATCATAGAAAAATGCCATTAGATAAAGCAAATACAAACCTGTGGTGGAAAGCTTGCATACTGCTGCATACGCTTGGCTGCCTCAGTCTGGAAAACATCAGCTGGAAAGACATCAGATACCAAATTTCTGTCTTTGGCCTCTCCTGCCGTTATTCTGCGATTAAACAGTAGCATCTCACTTGCCTGAGGGGAAAAAAAGAAAAATTTTGCATAATAATATTCTGTCCAACTCAAGTTCAAGATATTAGATTTGTATCAATATCTTGTCAAAAACGGCATGATCTTCTATATTCTTTTGTCCCTCGATCACGAACTGAACAGTGGTCTCTCAGTCAGTCTGCTATGCCCCACGTGCAGGAAATAGCCCATCTGGGATTTTGCTTGTATGCTAAAATAAAGCTACTGGAGAAATGTGACAGAGTTCCGTAGCGAAAAACCCCAATAAAAGTATCAGCCTGCACTTGATACGTCAAAACCTCATTGGTATTAGCAGTTCGAATTTTTATAATGCATACTGAGTACATGCATAACTAATTACAAGCATCACAGGCTCCTCTAATGTGCAAGGGTAATCAGAAAGCACATATTTACAGATAATATCAAAATTAGGGCTTGAAATGTCAGTAATCAGCATCCTGTACACGCAAGCAGTTTTTCTGTATTCTCTTCCTTTTAACAAACTATACCGTGGGTAAATTCACCAACCATATAACCAGTTCTTATGAAAGTTATATCTTACCTTTGCAATGCCCATGATCTTAGGAAAGAGATATGATGAGCAAGCCTCTGGTGACTGGCCTAATGCTGAGAATGGAGTGTGAAAAGTTGCCTGGAAATACATACACATAATTCATTACCGCATAATGGAAACTAGAATGGAACTATTACAGTGCATCAGATACTGTGCTTAACTTTTCAAAATTTATTGCTAAAATAATGAAATAAGCTAAGAATAGCAGAATTTTCAAATATAATATGACCTTGAAAAGCAGTTAATTTTACAATTCATATTGCTACACTGATCCAGCAATGACTGCCAATAACTGAATTTCCAAGAAAGTATAAGGTGCCAGTGGCTAGCAAAAATTTTTGAACTTACTTATGAGCTTACTTACAGCCAAAATACCAATTTCCAGGAAATTCTTCTTTAATTCATTAAAGACTGAAGACATGTATACACATCCTCTACCATGCATTACCCTAAATCTAACAGCATCCTATGATATTATCTTCCTCCTGTGTGTCTCAGAACATGTGATAACATACTCTGCACAGTCACTACGTCATTCCAAATCTCACATGCTTAATATTGTAGATTATTCATGGAAACTGTATAGTTTAGTATGATAAAACTGGAAATCTAGAATGAAGCACAGTGCACAGGATGCTTTGCTGAGTGAGAAAGGCCTGAAGGAACCAGGTGGGGCATTTTTTTTGGTATGTCACGTTTCGGGACATCTAGATGCCTGCATAGAGTGTAATTGTTTTTTGTTCTGTAGTGGTCTCATATAAATGCTACTTCAGTGAATTAAACACCATTTTACAAAAGTAAGGACTTTAAAGACCCTGTGCAAACACTAAATGTGAATACTCACAATATCTGCACAATACACGGCATCACACAGCGCAAGGGTAGTCACACTCACACCCACGGCAGGGCCATTCACAAGGGCAATAAGTGGTTTGGGGAAGTCTATGAAGGCATTAACAAATTCCCTGAAAGTAAAACGAGATAATTTAAAGCTTATGCCTTAACAATGGGATCTCTTACCATCTTAAGAATTACGTGAACTTTGGATGTTGAACACTGATGAGGATGCATTCAGCACCAATTCACTAGTGTAATTCACAAAATGGTAATAGATCCCATCATTAATGTGCAAGCTCTCAAGCATGAGGTTCAAGAATCAGTTATTCCAGTACAAAGCCTTGGTTTCAGATAACAAAGTCTTAATTCATGGACAATACTCAATCACCATCCCTCTGAAATGTGGAAAAAGTCACTGTATAGAGAAGTTATGCCTATCCAGTCCCTTCATACCGAAGGTCAGTATTCTGATGTGAGGCAATTAGGACAAATCTGTGATTGAGGGGAAATACTACCCTTTCTCAAAGATTGCAATGCAGACAAAAAGGTATGCAAACTTATCACCATAAGTGCACTAAAGCTCTTATGGAGAATTGCATACCAAAATGCTGAATGGTGTATTTTTCTCCCATGGGGGTGACGATCCTAAGAAACTGTCATTTACAGCACCAGTTGTTTTATGCAGATTTCACCAAGATACCTTTCTGCATGAATCTACTTGGGCTTTTCAGGGATTTCTGCTGTAACAGGGAATTAATAGGAACAAGCAAAGTACTTTGATGTAAAATAAAGAAACTCAGTACTTCTTTAAAAAAAAAAAGGACAAAAAAAGAAACCTTACCCTGAAAATGGCAGATCTTTTATTTGTTTTATATTTCTTGAGTTCAATCTCTTTGTGAACACAAGGCATTCCTGTCATTGTGCCAGTTTAACTGTGTAATTTTAATTACTGTCAGAATATAGTATAAAGATTAAAGAACTTACAATAGAACTTCTTTCCCTTTCTTAGCCATAGCAGGCATCTGATCTGGTGTGACATTTGTAAAATTTGACAAATCATTTCCGCTGCAGTAGTAATCTCCAGTACCTGCAGAAAGATGAAAATAACATCAGTATAGCTGATTTTAGATTTCATAAAGGTGTTAGAAGATTGCCTTGAAAACAATCACTTTCCTTTCTCCCCACTGTTTATGATTCATTTTACCCATAAATTTGAGCACCTTGCAAATTCAAACTTATGGACTGGTATACTAGGATTTTGATAAAAAAGATTAGATAAAATTAGCCTTCATTTATCCTGAAGTGAATATGTTTCACAATGCCATACAATGTTATACATTTCATTCATGATAGGACGTTCTCTACAACATTGTACATATTACATAATACTCCAACATTATTATCAAATCTGCTTGTAGAAGCCAGAGACATTAAGTTTGAGCTAACTGTTTCAAAACAAACCATAGGATCATACCAAACAGAGGCAGCTGGCATGACAAAATAAAGGCATGTGAAGGATGTGAAATGTAGGAGGTCCTGGAATTAGAGTTTATCAGATGCTAGAGAAAGCTCAAATGCTGTACCCATTATGGAATTCATAATGAGATTGCCCAAGCTGTGAAGGGTGGTTGACAAAAATTTAAGGGGTGGTATCGCTTTGCACTCTCAAATTCTTCATTAAAAATACCAGATCTCCTTATAATTACAAACAACTATTACATGCAAAAGATACAGAAAACACAAGTTACATACCAGTTATAACAGCTATACTGTAAGCATCGCTCTCTCCAGCCTCTTTCAGAGCTGCGCCTATGTTCTTGTACATCTGAAGGCATATAGAATGATAGCATTTACTGAGCATCAGTATCACCCTAAGTGAAAGCCTTCTCTGGCTGACATTTCAAGGTCTGTACACTACCTGTATAAATGCTGCCTTCTCATGTTGAAAATTTAATAATAATGATTAGGTTAGTAAGTCTTCATATCCAAGTATGTTTGCTCATGTAACCTCAAAGTATTTTTTACCCAAGATATTCAGATTACACATTAACTTTCTCCGTTCCCTCATGCTGTCTTTAAAGTTAAATCTCAAAGCGTGATAATGAAAACTGATGTTCTCGTTCTTAGATTTACACAACTAACACACCAATCACTGTGCACTGGTCAAAGGAATCTTTCCCTTTTTATCTCTTTTTTTCATTTAGTCGCCCCTATAATTCAGTACCTGTCTCTAGCTCTGTCTGCCCTTGATTGATCTTAAAATGTGAGGGCTGCATCAGTAAACTTTAGCAATGCACAAAGACTCACTTCAAACCATGTCACACAATAGCAAAGTGATTCAGTGTAAGATAACTCTAATCAACATGACAAACACTGAAAAGATGAACACGAGAGAATAAAGTGGTAGGGGACATTAATATGACTTGTATCATATGCTAGTAGCTGCAGATATATTAGTAATTGTTGTAGACTGTCACAAATAGGTTAAAAATATGAATGTGGAATTCTCATAACACACTAACACTTTAGACCAATCTACTGAGAGTGTGTTACCGGAGAGTTAGTGTTATCCAAAGTGCTCTTTATATGAAACAATTTAGTTGGAGCTGTTAAATGGGAATATACTCAGCAAGTGACTGCTATTCACTTTGTTTCCAACACTTAGATAACTTACATCCCAAGTGATAGCATTTTTTTTTGTAGGTCTGTTCAACTGGATCTGAAATATTTTGTTTTCCCTGGTGATCTTTAGGCCATCATACTGGGCTCCTGGACCAAGGTCTTCTGTTGCAGTTGCAGTCTCTGCTTCAGCTCCGGCCAGCTGGTTCACCAGGTCTATGTATGCTTTTTGAGCATCATCCTGTAAATGTGACAAAGACATAATATAATAAATAATAAATGGCATTGCTATAGCGCTTTTCCTTTGAAAAGATAAAGGTGCTTTACAGAAAAAAATGTACATGAATGTGTTACATCATAACTGATATGTATCTCTAAAACACCTTCCACACAATCCACATTCATTCATCTCATAACCATTTCCACTGCCCACATACACATCGCATCTCTCATGAACAGCATTACAAATGATATGTGTCTCAGTGGAGATTTCAGACAGATGTGTTTTAAGATTTTTTAAAAAAATATTGATTGTGCTGATTTAAAAAAAAAGAATGTGTCTTTTTAAAGACCTCAATGTTTTTTTAAAGACATCAATGAGGGAACAGCAAAAAGTTGTAAGCTCAAATTCTTCATTTTCCTCCAAAATAAGATGAGCATGTTGAAGTAATGACTTAGGTGTGGTCCAGCCCCCTTAAAGTGTCAGGGAGTAGAAGCATCACACATTTTAGATAGTGATAGCTTTCTCTTAAGAGTCCGAAGATTTATTCTCTGCAACAAATAGTTACAAATTATCTAGATAATACAGATGTCAGAAAAACTCAACTTAAGGAATGGCTTAAAGATGGTGAGGTAAACTGTAAGAAGCTTTTCATCTGTCTACTTATATGCTGCAGGGTTCATTATATAAAAATCACTATATTACGCAGGAAGGACCTCTGATTTGAAGATTATGCATAATTTTAAACAACCAACCTGACTCATATTTCCAAGCTCATTCCAGGCACTCCATTTGGCTTTCCCTACCAAGTCCATCATCCCTGGCTTTGGGGCATTGCATTTTCCCTGAGTGGCCTTTAAAGAAATGTAGAGAGGATGTCATTAAGCTGCATCGTTACCAAGTGAGTTCATTTATGATACACAACTAATGAAAGAGATTAAGAGTGAGAGAGATAGGGATGGAGATGAAATGAGTGAGAATAAAGGAGAAAGAAAGTGAAAACATTAAAAATAAAATATCGATCTTTAGGGTCAATGAGCTCATGTAATACACAATAACAAAACAAATGATCGAAACCATGCCAAAGGATACTGAAAATGTAACAATATCAGAAAATGTTTCTGGATGCTCTTTTTCCATGAGGTACTTTTATCAGTATTCATTTCATCTTCTTCTGCACTCTGACATCAGTACATTTCTATTCTGTCCATCCCCGAAACATAGAAGAATCTATAGAGGCTGTTTTCATTGATCAAATGTTTCATACTTAACGCAGCTGCCACTTTTAATCACTAAACTCCAACTAAATATCCAACTGTATTTTATTTTGAGGATGATAATGTTTTGATAAAAGGGTCATTTCACGTCAGATCAATCGGCTCTGCCGGTGACCCTTTTGGATTTTGTTAAAACTTGCCCTAAATGTTCTTCAGGGTCAGAAATGAAGCCATGCCAAAAAGTTCCTCTGAATTCCTTCTAGTTTCTGAGAAAAAAAATTCTGAAGAAAATTGGCTTATTTTAGGTAAAACGCGCACAGGCATTTTGTCGGAGTTTGAGCTGTTATATTTCAAAAACCGTTTATCTCAGTGAAATGAAAGTGCCCACAGCTCTTCTCAGTGTTTCAAGGTTTAAGATTATGCTAGCAGACTTTTTTTGATTTGTATCGATTTCACCAAATTTGCCCACAAAAATGGCATTTCGTACAAAAAGTGCCAAGTTTAATGATGATAAAAGGGAATTTTCTCAACACTCACAGTCAAGTTCTTTTTTCCATAGAATGTCCTTATCCTCTTCTGTTTTTTTCCAGAAGACTGGATGACTTGCTCTGTATGTTTTGGAGATATAGCTCTTCAAAGTCTGTAAAAATCACTTTAGTGACCTACTTTAACATGAAAAATGGGGATGTGGGGTTGCCCCAAAATGCACCAGTTATGGCTCATTTTAAACGTCTTTGGTGTGTCTTTAATATAGAAGTTGTTTTGTGGTCAGTATTTGCTTGCTTATATGCTAAATTACTGCCCAAAATTCCTTTTTTTTTTCACGTGTGAAACGAAGGGGCGTAACTGCAAATATTACAAAATCAGCAAAGAGAAACAACCTGTCCTGAAGGGAAATAACTACTAAATATTGTTTCAACCTACAAATGAGTGAGAAGGTGATAAAGTCAAAAGTTTTCATTTGACAAAGTAAAACTCAACAGCCTTCTGGACACTTTTCTTAGGGAGACACTTGCTAGTTCTTACCTCCATCTCAGGAAGAATACCTTTTTCTGTCTAGAGTTTGCATGCCTGCATTGCCATGTCATAGGTCACTTAAAATTCAGGACTATCAACTATCTTTGCTAATATCCAGGTTTGAGGTGCAAGAGTCAACTGTTTTATTTTGCGTTCTCTCTCAGCACTCCTTGTGTTTTCTTAAAATGATTCTATATGAATAAGAAGTGATTAGTCAAAAGTTTTCGTTTTAAATGTTTAATCTCAATAACTCTCTATTCACTTTCCCTAAAAAGACACTTTTTTAGGTTAGAATATCATGAAAGAGCCATAAACATTTCAGACACCTGGGGATATATGTTAAACTTCCTTCTGTAAGAAAGTAATCAGCTTAACTTGCTCATCATGAGACATTAAAAAAAAATACAAGTGAAAAGTCAAAAGATAAAAAGAAATCTGATGAGAAGGAAGTAAACAAAAGCATAAGTTTCATAACAAGTATTATATTTCCAAGCATACATAAACAGCTAACGTAAGATGTGGTGAAATAAGGAAAATGAAACTAGACTAGTTTTACAGAGATTGTCAGAATCAAAGTGAGTCAAGTTCTCATTGTTGATAAGCCGTTCCCCAATGCATATAAACTGTTAAGATATAAAAGATTTTATACAATCATTTAAAGAAAACATGAGAGGTGCTGAGAGAGAACTCAAATTAAACATCTGACTCTTGCACCTCAAACCTGGATATTAGCAAAGACAGTTGATAGTCCTGAATTTTAAGTGACCTATGACATGGCAATACAGGCATGCACACTCTAGACAGAAAAAGGTATTCTTCATGAGATGGAGGTAAGAACTAACAAGTGTCTCCCTAAGAAAAGTGTCCAGAAGGCTGTTGAGTTTTACTTTGTCAAATGAAAACTTTTGACCTTATCACCTTCTCACTCATTTGTAGGTTGAAACAATGTTTAGTAGTTATTTCCCTTCAGGACAGGTTGTTTCTCTTTGCTGATTTTGTAATATTTGCAGTNACATGCTATCACCCGTCCGCACAGCACTGGCTAGACAGCTGGGCCATGTGGCAAGAACGTATTTGACGTAAGCTTATGGCCGCCAGGCGCGCAGTGGTTGTAACAATTCGGACTTTGGATAATGTAATTCTATGGGTTGTCTGGGGTCAGCAGATGCGTCATATCATTATGACAGACACTTGAAAGACTGTTTTATTGGAATAATAGGGTACCGTATGATTTAATATGGTCTGTAGGACGGTGCAGTCTTCCTTTAACGCAGCTGCCACTTTTAATCACTAAACTTGAACTAAATATCCAACTGTATTTTATTTTGAGGATGATAATGTTTTGATAAAAACAAGTTGGACATGCTGTCTGATACAACGTCTGCACACCTGTTTAAACAGTCCATAGATTTTCAACTTCACATCATTTCCTGGGTCTTCCTTCAGGGAGTTCAGCCTTTCTTTGGCTTTTTCAAACTCTGCGTCATGAGCAGGGAACTGGACTGTGGCTGTGACGTGGAAGTTTCTCACAGCTGAATTATGCTTCACTTTGGTAAGACTGTAGACAGAGGGATGGAAATTATGAGCTTTTCTTTTCAGTCATGACTAAACGATAACAAAGCCCTGATGTTTTTGTCTCATAGTCACACCATGGATGATGCAGCTACCGCTGAATTTAACTGACATAGGCCAATTTTATTGGAAGCAGACGGAGTGATGGCTTAGCCTAGGTTTAGCAGCACTCCCCATCTCTTCAGCTTTCTTTTTTTTTCATTATGGCAGATGCATCTAAGGCTTGTGCATGGGGATAATATTAGCAAACGCGTGTAATGTAGACTTTGCATGGCTCATTAAAGTATGGATATGATAGGCTATCTCTAACGACAGCACTGATGATACAGTTCATTTAGTTGTAGACAAGTCTTGGAATCGGTGCTGTCGACACTGTCGTTAGAAAAGGCCCCAAGTTTCTGCCATTTCAGTGCACGAGGCTGTCTTGGGACAAAGTTAAATAATGTAAATTTCTGCCATGCTCACAGAGTCAAAGGCAGTCAAAAAGGATTTGACTATATCAGTTTCCACACCGAGATATAGAGACCCACTGACACAACGTACACTGACTGAGTGACTGAGATGATGAGGGTTAGTAGACTAGACTTAGAGAGAGGACAAAACCATCCAATCACACACTACTACTACAGAATGATTTTATCTAGACTAGTCTAGAGTGTGACTTTCGTATCAACGTTGCTCATGTAAAAATGCGAAAGCAAACTTTATTACTACAGTATAAAACTTACCACTGTCGGATGCTTGACACGACATTCTTACTGAGCAGGAACTTGGACTTTGAGACTACACTGAGAGCTGCCATTGTTGTTTTGGTGATCAACGAGAGAGAGTGCCAGAGTGGGTGTATTCAAATCTAAAATTGTAAGTTCGATACCGTCATAATAGAGACGCAGCAAAGTCTAAACCTCGGCAATCAATCTCAGTTACGAATACCGCGATGTTGCCCAGCTGGCCAGCATGCTAAATGGGAAAGGAATGATACAAGAAGGCTGAAAAACTAGGAAAATATAGAACTTAAGCTTACCCATAGTCTGGCGTTCCAAAGAGAAATAACAGGTCTTTGTAGATGAACCGAATTTACATTTTATAATACCTACAACGAATCAGACCAATGTAGAGAATAGTCGTTCAAGTAAACGAAAACGAAAGTAGGGTTGGCTGTGATGAGCCAAAGTACAAGAATTTGACTTTTTTTCCCATCTTGTTTTTGAATCAGGCTAAACTAATCTACTCTTTCAAGTGATACACTGATACAGTGAGAAAAATTATACCTCATTATCTGTGGATAAAAGTGAGTCAGTATGCATATATTTCACTAAGGCAGGCTCACGCATAGTGGTGAAAATAACTACCTGTTGCATGTGAAGCAGAGAATGCGATAAAACCTGGCATTGTTAGCCCACTTCCTTGTTTTGGTTTTGTTGTCACCACGTGCTGAATCGTCTAATAAGTAGCAGTCTTCTCTCACTCCTCAGATTCAAGCAGAGAACCCTTTACTCTCAATCGGATCATTTTGCTGCCAAAAGAAAAGGTATGTAGATCTAATAGGTCCAGTGACGAAGGAAAAGCCGGATCAAGACGCACATTTATTAATGATAACGAAAGTAGCAGGCTCAAATCACGGTCCAGTTAGAAGAAATATTCTGGGACAAGGTTTGCATGGTTTAACTGGTTAAGGAGATTCGGGGAAAAATGCATCATTCTGTCCATTCACATTGGTTAGCATTGTTGGAAGAGATAATGATGCAGGACATTTTTTATTGGAATCGATTATTGGCCTGACAGAATTGTGGCATTATTCTTAATAAGTTTTCAATAATATTGCATTAATCATTATCCCACACAAAATCAGAATAATTTTAGATAGGGAAATCAATCTAATAGGGATAGTGCAGTAAAAGTAAGTTGTTGAGGGGAGGGACATTCGTGTGACTGGAATTCAGTCTGTCAGGCAAGTCAACTGAGCGATTGTGCATCCCGATTCACCGCGCACTGAAGTCTGGGGCCAAAATCGTGAAATGGGAAGAAGCCCTGTCGATGCGGGTGCCCTCAGTAGGCCTAATTTTGGAATATTTTTGGTGTTTTTCAACCAATGAGGACAAATTTGGTATCATTTTGTGTGGAATTGAACTGATTACTTTCTTCAAGTGACGCCAGGAGCAGTTCTGTTCTTTGTGTTGCAAGGTAAGTAAAGTTTAGCAGTCGATTTGAATCAGCAATGTTTAAGTGTCACTTTTTTTTTCACTTCAGGCTCAAAATTTAACCTTTAATCTGTAGTTTGATGTAAATATATTGCAGACTTTTGTTGTCGAACTGTGTCTTACAGCTACACAGAAATGCGCCTTGTAATGTTTTGAACCGGAAGTGTTGAAGTTGAAAGCGAGAAACTAAAAGTTGGTGTACCAGTGCTCATTGAGAGCACCTGATGTTACGGTTACAATAAGTTACATGCTCAGCAAGTGAATTCTTGTCCATCCAGCCAATGTATTTAATGATATGTGAACAAAAGTGATACAGTGAATCTCAAATACGAGCTTGGATTCAATGAGACCTCGCATTCAACAAGGGAAATGAAAATCCCCGTTTTTTTCCCTTATTTGTAATAGTACATCTCTGATCCAACGAATACAAAATTCTAGCAACCTCGGCTCTAATGAGGTCATCAACCTGAAGTTGGGCTGTCGCACATCGTTTTCACCCGCAATAAAACTGTCGGCAGCAAGCAACTCCCAAAGGTTTACATAACAATTGCTATCAACAGTCTACAACTTACAAGAATGAGCCAACATGAAAGGTTACTGGTAATATCTGCGTGTGCAAAGAAGCGGAGTAGGGAGGGAGGGGATGGAGGAAAGAGACGTGTGACCATCTGGGCGATCAGCGGAAGGAAGCGGAAGAGTAATTAAAGCATTTGAAGCTCTGCAAGACAAGGGCGAGGGGAAGGGAGGGGAATGGACAATGGAACGATGGAATAATATGCTTGGCTGATGGTTGACCAAGCTTTGTATTTGGACCAATGATTGTGCTAGTGCTAGGCAAAATTTTAATTACAGACTCAGAGACGGTGATTGAAATCGTTCATTTCTCAACATTTGAAATAAATCGGTACATGTATCAACTTGCGATGTTGTTACGCCGATAATGTCTGGAATCAAGGGTAACAAACAGCAATATTTTTGAAGTGCAAAGTTAAGTACCCTTTTAGCTAAAGGTTCTCACTAGAGATAGATCAGTTTTCACATGACTTGCAGAGACCTTGCATTCAAAGAGACCTTGGTTTCAATTAGGACTGAAGATCAGTCACAGTGACCTCGTTAGATCCGAGGTTCACTGTATATTTCCTTAACAGAAGTATTTATTTTTTGTTTCAACATAAGTAAAATGTTGGCCTACATACTACTAGTTGATCAGATTTGACAATATTTTTTTAATGTGCGATCTTTGAAAGCATTCAGAGTGTATACAGCTAGGGTAAGGATCACGATTAGGGTAAGTTAGGACTAAGTTTAGGATTAGATTAGAAGCAGGGCTGGGGAAAGGGCTAGTTAAGGGTGAGGCACATTCTTAAATCCTTCCTAATTCAGTATCAATTGTTGAAAACCATGGTCGGCACCTCCATTACATTAGTTACAAGACCACTGTTTCTACACTACAACTTGGTACAAGACCACTACACTTCAATGCCAAGGGCACATCTATGTTACTGCTAATGATGGAAATGGCATTATCACCTAAAAGCAGCTTAATGATAATTCTGTTGTATTTTTTATCGTCTTTTTTATCATCACAGACTGTTATGTTTTATAATAAGTAACCTACAGATATTCTGCATAATTTTCACAGATCCACATTAAGATGTTAACTGTCAAAGAAGTTGATGACTTTGTACAAACATTTGAACAACATGAAGATGGGGCGATGAAAAATGGCTTTGTTATAAAAATTATGCAAGACAAGAACATGAAGTCCGCCACTGAGGTTGTTGCTACACTGTGTAAAAAACCTGTCAACAAGGGAGCTTTGACCTCCAAACTTCGGCGTCTCTCCATTGCATTCAAAAAGTACAGGGGCTACAATCTGAGGATCGAAAGCAACAGGAGGGCTTTGCTTAACCTATTAAATGACATCTTCACAGCACCTGACATAACCACCACCTTCACTCCAGACCCTACAGAGTTATCGTCAGTGCCCACACCCTCATTGCATCCATGTGCATCATCTCCTCTACCTACAACTTTGCCAATGTCGGTGTCTACCGTACTACAGATGACACCCATCTCTGTGGTAGGGTCTCTTAGAGGAGACTGCAGTCGATGCGAAGAGACAAGAGCATCTGGAGCAGCAGCAGTCACTGCAGTCAAAAGACAGTTGAGTGCTACCAAATCAATGTTGTCTGCAGTAAAGACAACTTACCAAGTCAAACGCATTAACTTGTTTAAAAAGCGTAAGAAGGAACAGATTGAAAGCAAGAAAAAACGAATTAAAGATCTTGAAAAAGCTAATCGACACTTAATGGCAGAACTAGACAAAGTGAAAAGACAGTGTGTGCAGCAGAAGGCTGAAATTTTTGATCTGCATAAAAAAGTTAAATCTTTAGAAAAGAACATCAACAGAATGCATGATCAGACCAAACAGATACAGTAAAAGAATTAAAGAAAAAAATATATTAGCATTAGTATAATTTATGAAAATGGCGCATTAAAACTTAGTACTTACCTTTGCTGCCAATTCCCTTCACATTTTAAATTGAGAATATTTGAACATTTGCATGCAGACATACCTGTCTATTTCTCAACTGAACAGTACAAAAAAAAATCCAGCAAAGACATCAGCAGCTGCCCAGATTTATTATGTTATGAAAATGAAATTTATACCCAGATTTGTCCAATATGGGGGCGGGCTGCTGCCTTCTGGCTCTGCTATAGTAAATTAGGGTTATCAAGTTTGACAAGTCATTCACAAGTAACGGAGAGGGATTACTTAGACTAGACATTTATTATTGGCCTGAGGTGGCTCTTTGGGCGACCTAGTTAAGTATTGCACTTTTAACATTGCCAGGTTGGCATTGTAAGGCCAGACTCCCACACAAGTCTGATTACAAGAATTTCACTCCATAAAAGGAGCAGTATCATAACTCAATCGTGCATGTACATGTGGCATGGGTTGATTGCCCCTTTTCCTGTCCCCTACCCCTCCCTCTTTCTTTTCCTCTTTCCTCCCCCTCCTCTCCTCTCCTCTCTCTGCTTCCCCTTTCCCAAGAAGTGCTGGGACATCTCAGCTAGTATAAAATAAAAGAACTACCATCCACAGAAATGAGACAAAAATGTGCCACATTAAATGTAGTCTACATATCACAGTGACCCTGAAGTCCTGATTTAAATCTTGTCTAGAAACGCATAAACTCCTGAAACTTAACTTCCAAACCATCTTTTTGGGGATGGGCCTGTTTTTTGCTTAAGAATTTTAGCCAGCTACAGCCTCTTTCCTGCTCCACTATTTCCTAGTTTGGTACACGTATTGTACAATAAAAAACTACAGTATTTGTTATAATCACATAATCATAGTACAGTGTAGTCAAATAATATTTCTTATATAAATATTGTATGAATGAAATGTGTGCTCCAGGAAAACATAATTGTGCTCGGAGGTTGTGGCAATTTATGATGGCCCATTAATCTCTTCTCCCCCTCTCCCTTCCTCTCTTCATCTATCTGCCCTTCTTTGTAATGCACTGAGAGACTGGGAAGGGTGGGTAGATTTTGTAAAAGGTCAGTGATGTCACCACAGTGCATTCTTCAAACTAATCATCTGAGACTGTGCCATACCTTATAGTTTAGGTATCATATGATACATTCTGCCATGATGTTATTATAGATGAACACATTAAATGTAATACTGCACCACCATCTCAGCATGACATTAATATTAATGTAACAAACTGGTGTCTCTGATTTTGTTAACAGCATCAGACACACATAAAATTGTTCTTGGATATGTCCAGATTAATTTTCTTGTTTACTTTCTCCTCTCTCTGTTCTTTCTTTCTGGCTTGTTTTTCTCTCGTCTTGTTTTCATGTGTCTTTCTTATGCTTCCTAATATAATTTACTTTTATGCCCACTTTTCTCCTGCCTTTATTTTTCCTCATCTACCTTTCCTTTCTTTGTTCATTTATTCTTATCACTGTATTTTGTTCTTTTTTTCTACTGTATTTCTTTTCTATTCCACAAGACTAGATTAAAGTAAAGACTAATGTTTTTTCATTACTATGTCTTATGTTGTTCATTCATGCTTGGATGCTCTTTGGTTTTGGTTATCCTTTTGTTGATATCTTTTGGACACAAGAATCTAAATCCTTCTTCAGCTGTGTTAGTCCAGTTAACAGATTGCATAAGATTCTGTACATGTATTGAGAGCTTCGGTGTTTAGGTAGTGAGGGGACTGGGTCACAGAGTTTAAGACTGATGGGGTTGCAGTCTCAGTTACGCATTTATTGAACAAAGAGGTAAAAAACAAAGGAAAGAAGTACTGTGGAACAATAAATAATGGAAACTGCTTTGGATTTCTAGAGTAGTCTTGGTCCTGAGCAAGAGAGAAATGAGGGAGCTGGTATACTATTTTAAAACGTGTACTTTGAAACTGATAGCTCCTGTTGGTGCAATGTACGTGTACTTTGTTTATATTGTGGAAGTACCAGTGCACTGAAGCAACCATTTTTTTTTTCATTTTTCATATTGAAACAATAATTCAGTCTTGTTTAGCATGTGGATGATTAACCAGAGATCCCTGGGAAGGTGGAAATAATACCTGTTTATACCATATTACTCTGTCAGTATGGGTCTCCCAACGTAAAGGAGTTGAACGTTTATAGTTAAAGAAAGAAATAAGACATACATTTACACAGAGCATTTTGCACAATCACATGTGTCTCCTCTATCATAGACTGATCCAGTTAAGATATCAGGGCTCATTGTGAAGCTCGAAGTCTTTAGATCTGTATGTATTTTTTTTTTTAATGCAATGAAGTGAATAATTATGTTTATATGAGGTTAGCTGTTTCTGTCTAGAGATCTTTTCTCCCGTATTGGCCTTTTCTGCCAGCATTCACAAAGTATCAAAACGGCCAGCATATCATCAGGTGAAAAAGATACATTTTAATCTGTCAGATTGGTGAGGGGAACAATACAAACAGAAACAGCATTGAAAACAGTAAATTTGCAATTATTTTTATAAATATATTTATTGGTAGTTCAATACTTACTACACTTTACAATTTCTACAGTTCAGCTGGATAGTGACACAAACAGAAAAGGATTCATTTTTTTACAAAAAAAAACAGACATTACTATACATTTTGGTTTATCCAGATTCAGCCATTGAAGGATATGTAATACATCAGAGGATTTGCTCAGAGGTTCTGAATTGCAAACTTTACCTCCAGATGTTAACAAGTGCAAGTTTCATGCATTAAAACATTCCTTTTTCATCACATTAATCAACTTTCAGTACAGTGTCCCCAATAAGGTATTTCTCATGATAATTTCAGTTAGTGTGGAGGTTATACTCTTGCCATTTAGTTTTATATATATGTTTGACCTTACAAAGTCATTACTGCTGCGCTCAGCAAACCTGTATTCTTGACATAATGTTGTAGCAGAGTCCTCAAGATGAAGTGTCTTCTTCTACATTCCCTGACTTGTCTTTAAGATTGCATGGATGGTGAATTTGATGGTCCTGTGCAGGTTCGAGAGCTTCCCCCACAAATAAGTACTGACATCAGGTACATTTGACCATATCTCCTCTCAGAAGATCTAGTGCTCCTGACACCGATAGTCTGCAGGACATTCATGAATATCTGCTACGCTTGGTGGCAGGTGCATTCAGGCCTCCCTTTACTTGACATGTGGTGGAGATGAGCCTTGAGAGTACAGTGGCCTGTCCGCAGTATAAAGATGGTTCTCTGATCACCTTGTGGAGTTGCTATGAAGTCTTAACCCCCAGAAATTTTAGGTCATGAGGTCCCATCATGTTAAAATGACTTTATTTGTGAACTTAAAGCTATTGTGTAATCTCTAACAGGGCTTTTAGTTTTAAAAGCCAGTGAAAGAAAACGAGGATGTATTATAAGACATACATGATGCCACTAGAGTACTGTAATGACCAATGGTTACACAATTACAAAGAGTTCAGTGAGCAATTGATAGAGTAACATCAAAGCAATGCCTTTATGCAATACATCCATAACAGATCTGCAGCTCAAAATTTAACATTTCATGACATAACTTCTTGTTCGTAATGATGTGGTGAAATTTCAGGCCTAGCAGAGTCTACAGATCAAAAATAGCAGCAGTGCAACATTGCTGTCAAAATTTACAATAATTCCCTTGATAATTTTTTAAAAAATCGTTGTTAGCTTCTTTGTAAATTTGCAAATACGCGTTTACAGTGCTACACCAAGGCTTTGGAAGTATTTATACACTTCATTTACATGTATTCGTCATTTTATGTTTCAAAGTTATTAAATTCATGATAGTGACATAAATACTATAAAAACAACAATAATATAACAAGGTGTGCTATGAAGAAATACATTCCACTCATGAAAAGTAATGAAACATTGACAGAACCAGCAGTCATTTTGCACTTAAAATGAAGACAACTTGTTCTGTATCTGGTATCCAATATGTATTGCTGGTTAATTCCGAAGGCCGTTATTTATTCACAGGTAATCGCTTCACATGTATGTATACTTGTCAGTAGAATCGACATATTTATAATGTTAATTTATCTCTTAGAGACTAAGCTTTAAGCAGAGTTTCAAATGCCCTCAACCACTTCACTTCTGTGCCATTTTGTACCAGAGCGATTAAATGTTGCTGTTGTAACCGAAGCATATCAGTTCCATTTTGTCAGGTTGAGATTCTTTTCGTTTGTTGCTCTGTAGGGGACCTTCTAAAAAAGACAGTAGTTTAATCACAGTAAGTGGAATTTCTAAGTATAGTTCGAATAATGGCATGGTGGCTCATGATTCACGCTGAAAACTTCCTTATTTAGCAGTCTTCCAGTATTTTGTTAAGCTTGCTTCTCACGGAAATTGATCCGTAAGTTATACAGTAGTTTGTCGACTTTCTCAGCTACTAGAGCAGAGAAAAATATATATAGTATAAATATATACAGTATAAAAGCTACTCTATTTCTTTTCAATCATCACGATATCACACCCCCTCCCTGCAGCCCCATTTTACCATCACCATTCTGATTCTACTTATACCGTTACCATGTTAACCCTGTGAACCTGAAACTGAAAGAGCAATCTTTCACATCCCCAGAGACTGAAATATTGGGATGACAAGCTTTGTGTCACTCCCTTAGTCCGCACATGCCTTTAAACTGGATCTGAGGGCAATCAGCATTTACATAGTGAGGTTCAGGGTTAAAACAGTGAAGTGGCTTTTGACCTACAGAAGAAAACAGAATTAATTCAATGCAGAAAAAGCAGCGTGCTACACGTTTTTTCTTGCAAGTTTTCTTGGTCCTTTTTTGGGGGGGCGTAAAATTTGATGTTAATCAACAGATCTCTCATTCCTCCTCATAATAAATTGCCAGTTTGAGCTGTGTGTCATCTCCAAAGTATGGGACCATGTACTTGGGAACCAATCCGTCTTTTAAATTGGAGATAGTAATTTCTGTTGCTCGATTCTGTGGTTGATCAATCTCCAGCAGCCCCCTCAAATTGGTGGCGTTTGTATAGACAGCAGAGAATCTGAATTTGCCTGAAATGTCATAGGAATTTAGATACGAAAGATGGAGGTTTATTTTTGCATTCTCCATTGTCAACTTTGCCAGGCGCTGCGTTGAGAGGTCATAGTAATGCTTAAAGTCTATGCGTTCGTCTCTCATCTCCTTTATGAAAATGAAGGAAAACTCTTCTTCTTTACTGTGATACACTACTGTCTGAGATATTGGATAGAATTTCTTCTCGTAATACATTTGAACAAGTTTCTCGTACGGTTCGGGAAGGTGGTAGGTTCCGTATTTCATCTGCACGTCGGCAGGGAAGGCATCATGGCGGAAAATGGCCGCAAATGAAATAGGTCCGTGGTGCGACTTGCTCTTGTAGCTGTGTAGCTGTGTCATGTTGTAACCTGCCTCTTCCAGCTGTAGCTTCCTTTTGAGGAGACGACGATGGTCCATCCCATGCTCGAAAATATAGTCATATTGCGACCTGATTGGTTGGATGATTCGTTTGCTGACCAGTAAGAAGAATGTGTGCTGGCCAGTAGAGTATGAGGTGAACCAGATGACGTTAAAACCCTCATCTTGCAATGCGTCAACGTATGCTGTGAGATGGTGCTCATCCAGCTTGTATCGAATGGTGTATTCGGGCGTACTGTAGCTGGTCGGGGGCTCCCACATGGGATGGTTGTGCAGGTCTGAAAGATCATAGAGGAACAAGTTCTGTGTGGGAGGAGAGAGATCCAACATGGCCATCAAGTCTCTGGTGTAATGCCGGATGTGGTTGATGCTCTTATCGTACAGCAAAACCACCCAGGAGTCGGGCAGTTCCTCCTTGTGGCTGTTGCTTTCCTCCGAGGGATTCAGATTATGGTAGAGAATAAGGTCATCGGCGTGGAGATCGGCGTCCTGCCAGACGATGTTCCTGGTGTTGGTGCGAAAGCCGGCGCAGTGCCAGGAGTCGTTGTGTTGAATGGGCGGCGAGTCCAGCTTGGCCAGAAGAAGTTCCATGTGGTGGTCGTTGAGTAGCTGGCCAGTCTCAAACGTGCATCTGTTATAGATATCAAGTGGACCTACATTAGTACACTGCAAAAGTGATGCTACCTTCGAGAACACTTTTTGTCATAACCACCGCTTTAGTTACAAGCATCAGCGTTCAGTTTTCAACTACAGTATCCACGCCGTGCCATTACGATAATGTCACCGCTGCATTACATGTAAACAAGTAATTTCTGTTGTANGAAAGCCGGCGCAGTGCCAGGAGTCGTTGTGTTGAATGGGCGGCGAGTCCAGCTTGGCCAGGAGAAGTTCCATGTGCTGGTCGTTGAGTAGCTGGCCAGTCTCAAACGTGCATCTGTTATAGATATCAAGTGGACCTTCATTAGTATACTGCAAAAATGATGCTAGCTTCGAGACCACACTTGTCATAACCACGCTTACGTTACAAGCATCATCGTTCAGTTTTCAGCTACAGTATCCAACGCCGTGCCATTACGATAATGTCACCGCTGCATTACATGTAAACAAGTAATTCCTGTTGTAGTCCCCCCCCCCCCCCCCCCAAAAAAAAAAGCCAGTGAAAACTGGTAGAGTTTTCATTTATAGCTAGTCTTTTTATAGCCGTGTGGCCTTTTCTTCCTCAAAAGATCAGAGTTGCAGATAGTTTCACACGCCAAAAAGAAGCCCCCAAAAACACTGCTATTAAAGAATTTTTATTTTGAAGAGTAGGCTGCACAAATCGGCTCTCAACTCCTTAGGAGCGTGAGACCACTGCGATTAAAAGTAGTACAACAATGTTCTGTTATCTGGAGAAAAAAAAATGTTCCTGCCAAGCGGATTAGCCAGGTTGCGATAGAGCAGTCTTTTGTATACATGTACAGTAATTAAAACGTTTATTTATCTTTCTCATGGACACTGTAGTAAACTGCGTACCTTGTAAAGCGCATCATGTCATACACATTCGAGTACCAGCCAAGTGCAGAGTCCACTGCCACTGGGTCCAGGATCTCGTAGATTGACGGGTCCTGATCTCCGAACACGGTCTGCTCTTCATTTTCTTCCCTCAGCGGCCTCTCCAAGCGTGTGTTCCACATTCCACAAGGGTCCAGTATATACCTGATAACGGTAGAATTAAAGGTCTTTGATCAGTGTTAATCATAATAATAATGATGATAATAATAATAATGCGGTTTAAACGTCTCGTATCCAGACTTGTGCCCACTCACATGACTTCACATTATTATTACCTCAGCAGGCTTGATCAACTGTAGGATTTTCTCAGCCCCCTAGGGAGCATACAGTGATGCTGGCATTTACAGGCGCTGATCACTAGCATTCTGACAGTATCTTCCATTACCTATAGCCAGGTACCAATAATACAGATGGGTGGCCTGAAGAAAATAAAATGTGAATGAAATGCTTTCCCAAGGGAAGGCACATACAACATGACCGTGGTCGGGAATCGAACCCACGATCTTTGGATCTTGAGTCCAACGCCGTAACCATAAGGCCACGCTGCTCCAAAGTGTTCACGTAGGTCTGTATTTTAGAAAAAAATTAGAAGCCGGAGGGTTTACCGTAGATCATTATTGTTTAGACAAATTTCGCAATATTACAAGAAAGAAATAAAGAAAGAAAGAAAGAAAGAAAGAAAGAAAGAAAGAAAGATAGAAAAAAGAAAGAAAGAAAGATAACATTTGGAAATCTTCAAAGAAACAGTAGGGCGATCTCTAAGCGCTTTTTCCACATTCTACAGAGGTTTAGGGTATACCTAATGATGGTAGAACATACACAGGACAGTGAGAGGGTCGTTGATCAGTGTTTTCTTCAGGTCATATGAGTTGCTACAGACATCTCTCCCCCCCCCCCCCCCCCCCCCCCCNCATGAATTTGAGGTTGGGGGGGGGTGCGGAGATGGTTGGGTTACAGTTTTATAGTTGTAGGGGTTTTAGGGTTTTCTCAAATAAAGCAAATTTTTTTTAGTGCAGAAAAGAAGGGGAAATGAAATCAACGCGCATACTATGTAGTGTCTATGTTTAGGGTTAATTGTGAAATTCAAAGGGTGAATCGTGCGATCGCGCGATCTGAAGAGAGCACTACTTGATCAGTGTTCAAGTAGATCTAGGTCTTGGAAAACTTGAAAGACCTTGGATTTCCCCAGTGAAATTCATGGAACATTATGTGGACAACTTAACTTTCGTAACAACAGAACTAAAAAGAAATGAAAATGGTTAAAGGAAACACTAAGGATATCACAGTGAAATTTCAAAACATGGAAAGTTCCCTGAACATTAGAAGAAACGTCTTTGAAAGTGTGCCATTAAAATTACCAGGACCAGGCCTGTTGAAATTTCATATTGATTTTTTTCTAAAAGTGTTCCATGATTTGGGGAGACAAATTTTTTCATTGTCATTTCTATTTGATTTCATCTGTTTAATATATGTCAATGAGGGAACGTCAATTTGTTGATCCGTGTGAAGCGTTCCACTTTAACTACATAAACCTTCCATAAGTTATTCAGCAATGAAAAGCATTATTTTCTGATTCTTTCTCCTAGATTTCAAATGAACATTAGATTTACTTATACTTAACCTCCCCCCTTCCCCAACCCAAATTCTCAGAGATTTCAAATTAACATTAGATCTAGATGTACTTAAGAAGTCTGAAAAAATACAAGGGCAGATAACACCACCGTAAAATGGAAGCCACAGGCGATCAGGTTTCGTCACGATTATCTGCCTTGGATAAAGCAAGGCTTGGGGAATTAACGATTGCTTTGCTTTGGATTTGAATTGAAAAAGATCTACTAACCGCTGCCAGGGTCTTAGTTTCCTTTATGAACTAAATTAATAAGAGCGTAGTAGGTTGTGTGAATTAGGGACCAGATCTGCTGTATCAGTGCATCCCTCCGCCACCACTCTTTCCCTCTNCCCCCCCCCCCCCATCCCCCAACCCAAAGTCAATAAAATTATTTTGAGCGACTACGCACAGCGGGAATGTCCTGTGTTCTGTTTTGATGGGATCATTTTTTGACAGAAAGCAGTTTGTAATATTTTTTGTCCCTTCCGCCCTCCCCCCACAACCCAAAGTCAATCAAATTTGAGCGACTACGCACAACGGGAATGTCCTATGTTCTGTTTTGATGGGATCGTTTTTTGACAGAAAGCAGTTTGTAATATTTTTGAATGTTGCCGACAGTTCCTTGGGTACTCTGTCATACTCAACATTCAGTATCCTTGGGCAGTGTAGACAGTTTTTTGCCCCTCTTCGCCCCAACTTAATCATTTAGCCATAGTCGCTTTTCAGAACTAACACAATATTTCACTATATGAGCCCCCTCTCATTTCCGTCCTTATCAGATACACTGTGTGGCCCTACCCTCATTAAGTATCGGTTTGGCATAAGCTACGCCATTGATTGCACCGTGTTGCAAGGGAGGATATACGACCTTTTAATGACTTTTCGAAATTCGGCACAAGGCCTTTGTAACAGAACTCCGCTCTGTGTACCTTCAGAAAGTTACATCCTCACATGTCTTTGAGATGGAGAAGTACTCAAAGGACTTTGAGAAAAAGCTTCACGGAATAGGCTGGACCGCTAGCTGCTACCCTACTCTAGTGATCCAAGGAGGCTCATTGAAATTTGAGATTAAAGGAGTTCAGAAAAGAAAGCAAAACGAAGGAAGGAGAGAAAGAAAGAATGACAGAAGGAGAGAAGCCAGCTGGAGATGTGGACGAAGGTTACGAATAAGCCCATCTTGGAAGAGGGATGGCTCCCACTGCCCATGATGCGAGGGTTCTGTCACTATTGCTAACATGAGAGTACCCAGTTTTCAAACCATAGACCTCTCAAGCATGAAATGAAACAAGAACATTACGTATACCTGAGTAGGAGCAGATGGGAGGAGGGAAGGGAAAGGGGATTAGGCAAAAGTGGACACATGCCTTTGGTTAAAGCTGAGCCTTCCTATCATTATCCTCGAAAAGCAAGTCCCGCTTACAAATGGTCGTGGACTGTGCCTCTACTTCTGTGGAGATGCTTTCGGAGGGACAGTAAACCAGCGGTCTATTGGGTTTTAATGCAGTATGGAATACTTCACTTTCGATATTCTGTAAAGTAGCGCTCCGATGTGAACTTTTCTGTCGAATTCAAACTAGTCAGGTGTCTATGATACCACCTCTCTCTTTTACACCCAGGGCCAGAGGCTGTATGCATGATCCTTACGTTAGTTAACGTAATGTGGTGACCACGGGAAACTCCGTGGATGGTGTTCAATGCACTTAACATCATGCGTTAAAAAACGCAAGGTTTAAGCACATGGCCACATGTCTCTACATGTTTCCTAATCTTAGATTTTCTAGTAACCTACTTTTTAACGTAGTCCCGATACTCCATGTCCGCGACCGCCTCCACCACCCGTCCAAGGACCAGGTACGCCATATTGGAATAGGCCACACTGGTGCCTGGGGTGAAGCTGAGTGGCTGGGACATGACGTAGCTGATGAGCTCCTCAGGGTCCAGCGGGAAGGGCAGGCCCATGTCTTCGGCGATGTTCGGCACATTGTGCTGCGGAAATAAAAGTTATTAGTCTTTTGTTTTCGGCGATGTTCGGCACATTGTGCTGTGGAAATATATTTATTGGTCTTCTGATTTCGGCGATGTTCCGCACAATGTGCTGCGGGAAAAAAAACTTAGTAGTCTTCTATGAAACAACAGGAAGAGTTACACCAACTGAGCGGTCATTCTAGTTCTGTCTCTCTATTTAATCCTGGCTATACAGGGCTCAGCAATAACTGTATAAAAATACATAAAAACAATAAATAATACACGTCTTTCTGTAGGCAATTACACCATCTCGTTCCAGTTTTTAATAGCAACATTTAGGTATTTATGAGCCGCAAACTGGTAACGAGCTAACTATCTTAGAGCTTGAATCTCATAGAGTTCCCATCGGGTGCTGTTCTCAAAAGTACCGCAGTGGTCTGGACTGTGTGAGTTTGCCTAAGTTCCGGGTTTCCTTTCCCGTAATGTCATAAATAGCCTTGAAACTTACGCCTCGATCCTGATAGACCTGGTTCAGGAGTGGGTCATACAGGGGTCCTTTGTTGATGTCCCAGCCAGCGCTATGGTGCAGGAGCTGGTCCACGGTGATTTCGTAGATTCTCGGATCCACTGACGCTTTCGTCCAGGGTTTTATGTCGCTGAGGATACCGTATTCTCCAAATACCTATGGAATGGACGAGAGGGTTCAAGTAAAGGCACTCTCTTCAGAGGGATGTAAATTTTCAGGTTTTATTTGTTTGTTCTTTGGCTTTGTTTACTATATCTTAGAGCCGCGGGTGTCCCGCTTTGGCGTATTTGCGGAATTTAGTTTGTGTTGTGAGCAATACACTTATTAAATATAATTGACACATGAAGCGCTAATATATGGAAATGGGTTGGATGTTCTCTAAAAATCACAATTTAATAATAATAATAATAATAGTGATAATAATAATGCGGTTTATAAGTCTCGTATCCAGGCTAATGCCCGCTCATGCGACTTCACACTATCATTTCAGGCAACTTTCTTGTAATACCTTATTCACCATTTATTTTAATACATTTGGTTCAGCGAAAGAGTTAAGAACGATTTTGTTCATAGAAATCCTGCCAGGCTACTTCCGTGGAATGAAAGCTACTAAAGATTTTTTTTTTAGTTAACTTCGTTTTCGGCAGTGATATGTCCCTGTTGCGCATACTCACTTTGTCCTGTAGAGATATCTTCCTATCTTGCACCATCTGCATGATGGCTACTCCGGTCAGCGACTTAGCCACGCTGGAGATGTGGAACTTGGAGTGAGCTGTCACCTGGAGGAAGAATCAATGGGAAGTTAGTGAGATACATAAGATAAGATAAGATAAACTTTAATGTCCACTAGGGAAATTCCGTTCACAGTTGATACACATTCAACAATAAATGTCATTTCACATTCAACATTAAATTTCATTTCAGGTCATACACATTACCTGACCGCACACGCAACCACACCTTCACACATTCCACTATTGATGGTAAAACACTGGATCCTGTTCAGAGTTATGCAGATCTATGCTTTTAAACTATTGTCTAATGGAAGCTAAGTACAGCACGTGTAAATTTCGTAACTTTCAGATCGATTGAAGATTCCTATTACACAGTTAGATTAGTTGAATGTTTTGTTTTAAGCGGCGATTTCATTTGGTTTTCTGGGAAGTCTGACAACCACCAGCGTATGCTAAGTGGCGTCTCTAATAGCCATTGGTGATGTTATTGCAATATGATGATTTGGCAGTAACTTTTAGAGCATCCGTTTAGAATAATCGTCGTTTTGTATTATATATGAATGGTGCCTTCAAAACTAATAATGAATCATGATAATATACAGTAGTTAGTCAGAATTTGTAAGAGAACAGGTGGCTTCTCGGCTGAACATCGATGCAGTGACAAATTTGGGATCTTATTGTTGCATCAGATTCATTTTATTGAAACACAACAACAATAACAACAACAAAAACAACAAGAGGAGTGGGAAGGTTGCTGTAGGTGTCCGCCCACCTCGTGCCCTGCACGGTCAGTGCCGTATCCTTTGGCGATAAGAAGACGTCCATCCTTCATGGCGGCTACTGCACCACCTCGATAGCCATTCTCCATCAGGAACTGTGTGAACGCTCTATCGAACGGGTGATTCTTGGATTCAGTGGACATGGCTGAAAAGAATACACGAAAACATGTCATGAGGATACAGAATATGTATTACCGTACATATGAACGTATTTTCAATTTTCGTTGGTTTTTTTTTTCTGGCATCTCGATAGCCATTCTCTATCAGAAACTGAGCGAAAGCTCTATAGAACGGGTGATTCTTGGACTCATATCGAGAGAGCAAACGTTGATGTACTGGTTGTGACGATGTTGGGGTAAAAGTCTTTGAAAGGTGTTTTTGAAAGGTGCTGAGTTTATACAGGAATTCCCAGAATAAGGAGGTTTGCAAGCAGATTTGTATTTGCTGTATGCAATATTTACTATGTGCGGCTTTCAAGCGAAATGAATAACCCTTAATTAAACATAACAGTTTTGAAGTCCAACCATTCGCTACATTGACTAGACTCGTTGGCAATTTCTCTTCCTCCTATCCTCTCCCTCCCTTTCTCAGTAAGATGCCACTTGTTATTATACTCGATGTTTATGGCGAGGGATAGGGAAGGAGAGACTGCACATGGGAAAGATTTACGTGTAGAGTCAGGGCTTATGTGATGTTATCGGGGCTAGTTAATAGAAGAGATTCATTATAATTATTATTATTATTATTATTACTGTACCTTTTCAATTGTGTCATTGTTTGCTTGCCGTCTCACAACCGCAGTTGTTTGTCCATTTACTGTATGTTTCTATTCTTTCTTTGCTTTGCTATCACTAGCATGCCTGTCTTGCCAGACACTTTCATTGCTTAAGTCCCTACAGTTATTGAGACTTTACACCATAAACCCACAGTGTCAAATCATATATACCTGTATATGGTTAACATACAATGTCAATAACCATTGATCCCAGTGGTGAATAGTCTGCGCACCGTCTTTAGGAGCCCCGATCTCATTAAATATTGGCTCATGACACGTCTTTTGCCATGAAGGCTCGGTTGGCAGAAGTACAAAGAGACAGGTCTATAGCAAATGGGGGATTCTCAAATTTTGGCCTTCGAGACCATATATTTCGACATAAACCTTTCGGTGTGATGTTGGATTGATTAAGATCACCATGTCCTAGCAAATCAGGTGTCTGGGATCTGTGTGTAAACCGTTTGATTTTTTACTAACATTATTTGGAGATCAAATGCCGACGTGGTACCCGCTAGACTCTACCCTTGTCTTTATCATTTGTTAGAAACGCAAAGCTCAGTGTGGTATTGTGTGTTTTCCGTGGAACCTCGGTATTATGTATTCAATAATAAGTATACTCGCTATGAAGTATGGATATCACGTGCAAGGATTCATACTTTTTCTATAATTCTAAGAATTCTTATTTAGAAGATCCATAAGAATTATACTTCACAGAAGACCCTCGACCATAAAAGTAAATAAAAAAGGCCCATACCAACTATAAATATTTCCTCATGCACAAAAGCAAAGTTAATAGTGAGAGATCAATGTATTTTTCTTATGTTTTAAATTTCTGGGTAACACAGATTTTGTCATTCACGTCCCATGTTAGTGTATCTAATCTGAAATCCATACGGGCGTGCAAGTCAGGAAAGGCTCTGATCCAGTCAGCATTTGGAGAATCCATGTTTTACTGTTACACGTAAAGTCTACTCTCAGAAAGTTCTGAATGAGACCAGGGTAGACGCATGCGAAACACGAATCTCATTCATGGGTTGTTCAGACATAATAAGAAATAGAAGAAAAAAAAAACGTAGACTAGATACGAACAGGAAGATCTAGGTTGGTAGGACGTTGAAGAATAACCAGAAAGGGTTTTAAGGACATCTAGTGAAGGTCTCCTATCACAAGATCTTTGCGTCGCAAGTGCAGAGTTTTTGAAAAACAATCACAACGCCGAAGTGTCTTTTTTGTGTCCGCTGTGGAGACGCATAGACAACAGTAAGTTCTTTCTTCTCAGTTGTCTTTTTTTTCCCCCCTCTTCAACCACGACATGGGGTATATATTATTACAGTAATAAAAGCCGTAGATTTGTGAAAGGGTCTTGTCAAGTGTTGAAAAGGCTCGCGGAGGGGTTTGGAAAATCTCTCTGGCGTGAAATTTATGAATGAAAACCCGGAGATAGATTCAGCCACCCACTCGAAAGGGGTGTTTTGAAGGAAAATAATATTAGAGACAGAGTATCTCTACGTATGTTCGAGACGGGGGTTTTGATGAGCGTTGAAAGGTTGATAAATGAACTGAGAGTCTGTTTAGACTGGCTGGTATCATGTTATCATCATTATTATTTTATCATCGGATGATAACAAGATGTGGGACATGTCTTTTATTTACAAAGACTTGTGAAGTCATTTGATGCTCTCCAGTCAGGTCGCCTTTATAAATTAAATAAGATTTCCCTGAGGCTGTTTCAGAAGGTCGTTAATTTTGTTCCTTCATGCGCGGCATATAGTTTATGGTTTTGCTGTAGCAGACACCTGTAACTCAAGAATATTCACGTTATCTGTAACTCAAGAATACTCACGTAAAATGTAGTCTTTTCTTGATTTATATTTCCTAAACTTTATTTAAAACATCGCTGTATTATAATGTTTGGCAGAATACTGTAATCTCGAAGCAATTCGCCTTGTATCTTATTTGCTTCAAGAAAGAAATTCGTGTTATCAATAGTTTGTTTCAGCAAATGAAAAATGAAGTAAGAAAGTAATAAATCAAGAAATATATTTACCAAGTATAAAGTGGAATCGTTTACTGATAAAGTGTATTTTTTTTCTCTTTTTTTTAACCGAAAAAGAATCCATAAGAATCCATAAGTCTGTATAAGCCTATACGATGCATGTTATGGTCAGACAACATCAACGGCCTTCTGGCACATTGTAAGAACAAACGAAATAGTGTGTATGTGTGTGTGCGTGCGTGCGTACGTGCGTGCAGAGCTGGAAGGTGGGGAAGGAGAGAAAGAGTTGGTCTGCATGACAATATTGCTTATGCTGTCTAATTCATACAATCATGAAGGACCAGATGGAAGATTATATTTGTCATCAATTTTACCAGGGCCACTCCACGAAACTTGTCCAGTCACTTACCATAAAAGAACCCTAAAGTTTTATTTAATGAAGTGTTAACCAGCTTTCTTTATTTGTGTCAGTAACAAAATTCATGTGAAATTATGAAAATGAACTAGCACCACTTCATCATAGCTTGCCGCAGCAACTGACCGGACGGTGCCAGTAAAATGACCCTGTAACGAAGTGACCCAGATTTTTGGCTCGGCTTCTTCCGGAAACTATTCATCACACCTAATGAGCCCGAAGATGCCATCAGGTCTGCCGACCAAAAACACCTCAGCACGTAACACGGCAAGCCGCAATATGGCGTTGTCTTGCAATGTCTCGTTACCTGTCCACGTCTTCTCAGTGGCGTCTCTTCAACACTGAGCTAATGTAACATGGAACCATTTGATTCTGTCGAGTGTCACTGACTTTAAATTGAAATAATGGAACATTAGCGAAGAAAGATACTTCATATCAGGAAACTCTGCGGTTATATTATGGTGTACGCCTCAACAAGGAGCTTAGCTCGTCTTGGTTCCTCAGGTTATGAGGGCAGCAGCTAATGAGCAAAAGAAACTTCCTCCTTTGCACTCTCAGGTCAAAAGAGAGAGCAGATATGATATAGTCTAGGTTTGTGACACCCATTAGAAGGGCAAATCACTGATTGTGTACAACCCAATTAATCCGCTAATATATAAAATCCCTCTTTTTTGGGGCCCTGCCAGACAGTGTTAGGGTGTAGAAATATGTAAAATGGCCTGTGATCTAAGTAAAGCATCCATTTTTAAAGTTTCAGGTACAATTTGAGCCTTCTAGATAAACAAAATTAAATGTGTAGGCCTATGTATTCGCACGCGGTCAAAACCAGCGAAATGAAAAATTGGGGACCAAATCAGAATTTGGGGTGATCTTTTTCGNGATTGAAAGAAATAACCTCCCTTGTAATCTTGATTTAAGGGAAGAACGCAATCTTGGAGCCACAAAGCCTTTGACAGGCAGCGTTGTTAATATTCGGTGACTGGTGAGCCCCACCCCCTTTCCCTGTTCGTAGTGGTCACCTTACGCCACTGCACCTCTTCCAACCTTTGTCAGCTGTCATGTGCTCCCCATTATGAGGTGTCCGGTCTGTGTTTACTTTATGCACGTCTAGACTAGGCCAGGCAATTAACTCTCTCGTTTCAACACGTCGAGACAATAGGGTACGAGTAAATGTCTCGGGACCTTTTATTTTACCGGATCGTCCGTCCCCAAGTTTCACCGCATTAGCCGCTTTACATCTCTAGTATCATATAATAATGGAGCTTGGGCCCAACGTTGTTCCCGCAAAGGCTTTTTTAATATGCAACGTAGAGGAATGAAACCTGGCATACGTATGTAAAATGCACCAAACCTGTACGTGGTCTAAACATTTTTTTCCGAAAACGTATATATTTTTAAGAAACTAAGTCATAATTATCATCTATCAGTTAATGATTGCGAATACGACGTGATACTGTACTTCCGTCAAGTCCGTCATTTCCGTCTCAGACTGAAACTTCCACTCTCAAGATCGCACGACATTTAATTTTGGTGACCGTGACTTGCATTCTCAGATCGCGCGTCATGTGGTGTGGTGAAGCTTTGTTCATTTGTGCGGACCGGACGTAAGCATTGTTTAAGCTAAGCTGGAAGGAAGATGTAAAGGGTGGCATTTTTGTCAACATGTGAGTGCCAGTCAGTGCCATGCCATGAAAACTTAGAAACGCTAGGCCGCTAACGTCTCGAACTCACTCTTATTTTCATCCTCCTCTCCTTTCCGTTCGTAGAACGGGTAACCTGCTAGTCATAGTAATGAATATAATTTAAACTATATTTTAGGGACGGGGGATGGGAAGGGGAGAGGGTGACATCTTTGTTGATGGTTGCCCCCTTGACATGCTACTTTGCATAAAGCAAAGGATACCTAGGTTGATGGTTAGAGGACTAAGGTAATACCCCGACTTTGAACTGATTTTTTTTTTTTTTGCCGTGGGTGTGTATCTGTGTCCGTGTGTGTGTGTGTCCGTGTGTATGTGTCGGAGGAGGGGGGTGGGGGGAGAGGCACGGAGCTTCATTCCACGTGGCTGAAAACGAAGAATCTGTCCATTGCAGCTATTACACTACCGTTGCTCGATATAGTAAATTAAAAACACAAAACTATTGCAGTATTGGCGGTAGATAGATGTATTACATGAACATTTCATTACAGTTGAACTCGGTAATAACGGGGTGGTCGGGAGTACCAAAATTTGATCGTCACAACCGTGCCCCGTTGTTTCCGAAGTAGGGTGTATAGACAAGGAATGTAACCTAAAAAAAAAAGGCACTGGAGGTTTTGTCGAACTCAGTCTCCACTCACTTGATCACTGTGGTCAAATTTTGAATGGTGTACCGCACCATTCTATACTAACGTCTGAAACTAATAGAGTGATGACATCCCGCTGACACATGGGCTAGTCTCAAAAATGATACTGATAGCCTGGGACTCTTGTCCGTCCAGAATGCTCTAGTTCTGTCTTCCTCTACATCGTTTATCATGTAATTTTCCAGTTATTAAGTGCTGTATTAGTGTGATCTTCTTATCACTTGTCCAGCAATAATACGATTTAATATTAAGAATATGTTTATGTGTCTTCCCGTAATGTCAACGTATAGCCTTGTTTTGTTCGTTGATGGCCTATAAATCAACTTAGATGTAATATGAATTTCCATTTTTCCAAAAATCAGGGGCTGGATTTATTCTTCCTGTTTTTATCATTTCACACGGGCAGCACCTACAGATGAAAGTCTTGGGCTACAGGGAGTAGTATGATAGAGTCTGTGACCATTCCAGTTTATATTGTCTGGAATTATCTTTTCATAGGCAATAGGTTTAAATTTTAGGTAGAAACTGGCCGGCACATGGATCATAACGGTATGTGGAAAATGGGGCTAAGAGCGCAGCATGAATACATTACACATAGCCCACATGTGATTTATGAGATCAGTAATCACATGGTAATCTCATTAGGCTACTAATGACAGTCGTAAATACATAGTTGTGTGTCAGTGCCCTTTTCCACTTATCCTCCAATTTGTTCCCAACCAGTCGTCGTCAGGGTTGCTGTGTCGGGGAGGAAGGGGGGAGAGAAGAGAGAATAGGATTCATAAATAAGAAGTAAAAAGTGTTTCCATCAGGGAAAATGCCAAAATATGGAGCTCTGTCCTGGATAGTAAAAATTACCCAGGGATCAAATAATATACAGTACCTTTACATCACCACTGCTCTCTGTACATGTCCGTAGGTGTATCGATCTCCTTGCTATAAAGCTGGCACAAATAAGATTTGCTTACTGTGCCAGTTGAAATCTGATTGAGGATTGATCCTATTCATACAGTAGGCAGTCTGACTTATCCTCTACTGGTAGTTATCTGTATATATGTTTGAGAATATGGAACCATTATCAGTAATCATTCGATGACCGCACACCGAACATGAAAATTGGCATGATTTTGCAGTCGTCCTGTCTGATGGTTATGGTCAGTTTTAATCTTCCAAATAGTGACGAGAAGAATCTAGACTCTATCGAATTTTTAAAATATTCCTCATTTGGCATTGATTTGTTACAGCCTTTGAAATTTTTTACACGTCTGACCCCTAACCTTCCCGCCTGGGTATTTTAATCAGTTGGGTGAACGGTTGCGCCAGTTATAAGTTGGCGGTTCTCTTGCGCTCCGTCCAGATTTCATTGTTCGAGATGTGGGGTGATGAAGGAAGTGTGAGTCAGTGAGAGCGAGCGGAGTGAACGAAAACCGAGGGAGTGAGTTATGGAAATTGTGTAGGCTCCGTAATGAACTTTTTGATTCACATTATTGGAATAAATGGTAAGATTTCATTTTGAATAAGCTGTGCCTTCGCGCCTCATCCTCAGCTTTCCTCTTACTTATATCTTCTTACTGTCCAGCACATAGCAATGGGTCGATAACTGGTCATTCCTATTTGTATCATTCATTGCAACGATGTCGTCCTATACCTCCTTGCTCTCCTTCCATATCAACCTTTCCGTCTATTCCTTGAGCTGACGACCTGGTTCAGAGTGGCCTTAATGTATATATGCGTCTCATCTGACAAGATAATGGAAATCTTATTTATGCCTCGAACCCTCGGTAATTAATCACTGGTTCAGCATCGAGACTACATTTCTTATGCATTTCACGGAATCGAAGATCAGCATCACTCATCTGCTTGGTGTCGGCAAGTCATAAACTTCGGATCAGAAACCATGGGGAGCTCGAAAAGGATTATTTTGAACTCAGAATTAGGGATAGGCTATTGGAAACAAAGATCTTTGGAACCAAGAAATACTGCACGACGCTTACAGAAGTTCGCTTAAGGTTATTGTTAGTATGGAGCTTCGTATGATACTCTCAAGAAGTGTGGTCCCCAACTAAAGTTTCGATATTTTATGTAATCGATACCAGTTACTCAAGCATTAAAATGACAGATTTGGAGAGTTGATTGAAGGGAAAGAACTCAGTCATATCATTAGGCATTTCAGCTAAATTACTTTATGTTTCAGAATTTTAGTTTATATTCTGTTTCTAACGCTTGACTTTTCAACACAGAAGCTGGCTCTTCCAGCATGTTCACATAAACCTCTTCAGTTTCCAAACTTGGTAAATAATAGACTGTATGAACATATCGTCACGCTCATAAGATAGTTGCCTAAGTCATTTTTTGCCATTTTGAGCAAAGAAGAAAAAACTATTTGTTTTGATTACTGAACATTTGAATTCTATAAATGCTTAAGTGTTATTCTGCAGTCAAGCAGTTTAAAATGCAGTTAGTATAAATCACACATAACTCAATGATGCCATTGACTGAGATCCCTGCACCAGTTAAACAGCTTCTTCAGCCAAAAAAATGACTTAGGCAATTATCTTATGAGCGTGACGATATCGAAATTTTTTATCCGGTCCACAAATCTCAAGGAGTGTGGGTAGAGGTACTGTATCTTCCGACGTTCCTGCCCCTTCTCTTCTTTACTTCCAATCTCTTTACTTTTATGTTCTTCCACCTGTTCTTCACGTCTGTGCTTTTCGTCCTCTTTAGAGCATCTTTTCTCACAGTGTCGGTAGGACTGTGCCACACAGGTCATTGCTGTTTAAATGCCAAGCGTAAACACTTTTGATGGATAGGCCTCGACTCCACTGTGTCTTCATTTTCGCATTTCTATTACTGTAACTAATGATTAATGTCATGAATTATGAATGTCAATTAGGCTACATTTCAGGGTAATTCCATAGGACTTGCTATGGCTATTGTCATGAAAACAAAATCGAATAACTCGAATTGCAGGGGAGTGGTCACTTATTTCGAGACTGTAAACTGCTGGAATTCAGGAGTTAGCATCTCATTAAGTAAGCGGGTATTCGGGAAGATGTAGTTAGTGGGTCAGGTTGTGAGATCCCACTGTTATGCAAGCGAACTGTTAGTGATTTTGTTGTTGTTGTTGTTGTTGTTGTACACAGCCCGTTGTTTGTGTTGAGGCATGCCGTTGTAGCAGGCGCACTTGTACTTAGGTATGTTTCCGGCATCCTATCGAAGGCATAAAGCTGGAACCCTGCTATGTATTTCCACAGCTTTTCAGTGTATTCTCGGTTACTTTGTACATACTCTAGTTTCACTCCCTTGAACCAAGAATCGAAGAAATTCGTCAACGGTGCAGGAGAGAGGGTTGAAATTTCAATTTCAAACACCACATACTGGTGTATATCTTAATGAAATTTGCAGAAAACAGTATTGTGCAAAACAATTTTAGTGCATGAAGAGGCCTGTATCCTCATAAAATCTTTTTGTTTATAAAAAACAACACCC
>JAWQUT010000333.1:542625-553997 GCA_033807755.1 Ellobium chinense
ATCTTCGTTCCCAGTGTCTACGAACGAGCTTGGCTTGGCACTGTTATGGACAGTGGTTAAAAAAACTTAATGAACTAGATTGTTATTGATTAATGATCCGACGCGACGCGAATCGAATTATTTGTATACGACTACTGATAGAATCTGAGAAAGATGGACGGACCCGATGACGGTCTGTTTTGCGAGGACTGTAGAAGCCAGGGTTGGTAAGTTGTTTTTTTTTCCGAGCTGGAGCCAAATGGGTCATGAAAAAGAACCAAATCATCCCTTGAAATGTCATGAGCAATCGGATGAAGGCTTCACTCATAGAAAAGTTTCTTCCCCAAGTTTTGTGATGTTTTTTGCTGCTGTCATAATCCCATTTCCACTTCAGGCATCGCTGTTTTGAATGTGGTGTTTGTGTTGATCAGGTTTAGTACTTCAGTGCATTCACACCAACATTACGGCACATCTCTTTTCAAGAAGATCGGGTTCACTATGAATAACATCATGTGTCTTACGGTTGGTTGGTTGGAAACTTAGGATGTCTTAGTGAAGTCGTGGAAACGTCAGAAACAACGAATGAACGAAATTAAAGGAGGCATATGATCCTCCCTTCTCCTTAGGCTTATCCTGTCTTCTCTTTTCATCCGATCAGTTTCTTCCTTTCACTCTCTCCAAAGCATAGTTGATTCCATTTTATAGAACCTCCATGGGAACATGGGGAATGTTGCGATTAAACAAGAGCGCGATTAAGCGATGCTGTATCACGCACACTTGCATGTTTTCCGCATGGAATCATCAGCTGTTCTTTGATAAGTTCAGATTGCGATTAAGTGTGCAGTTTGATTATACCAATTGCTATTATACGGAGTCATTTGCACTCATGACCGTGAAATTTTTCTCGAGCCGACCTCGTCTTGAAGTAGGCCGTATCATTTTCCCCGGCGTTAATTTGTACGTGTCTAGAAATACAAGCCAGTGAAGCATCCTCTCTGAACCTACCCGGCTATGGAGACGGACGGCGGGACGCAGATCTCTCTGTCATCGCTGCCCATTGTCCAGTCCTGGCTATCGCTAATCTGGCTTTAACGTGTGGACACGGGTCACTTTTCAGGGTTTGTACGGGAAAAACTATGAAAGTCCAGAGGAAAATCCTTTGTTGGCCCCTCTCTGGTTTGAATGGGGTGGGTATTTTACCTTTGAGCACCTTCTTAATGTGTTTGCTGAAAGGGGTATTGGTGACTTTAACTGTTTGGTAAAGAAACTGGCGTATTTTGTCAATTACTTTCTTTCAGATCTACGGGCTACTCTTAACATTGTACCAAATATAAAACACTAAGTACTATAGACGTCTATGTAATAATTAAAGGGCATTAACCAGTACAAATCACAAGGTTTCATCCCCTTGGTCTACGCAATTCCGAGTATTATGATCTCCAGAATCCCGCATTCTCGTAAGCGACTAAAAAGGAGTGCGCTATTTCCAGGGCCCATACAAAGTCAGGACAAAGTCTGGAAGTCAGAGATAGAGAAGCGTCAGGGAAATGATAGACCCAGTTAAGCCAAAATAACTGTGGACTGTGAGAAGACAAGACAGTATGTGATAAATGTTATTTTTTAGCCTGCACTGTTAACACTGTTTTCATTTAGAATAGTTGTTTCGGTTGTTTTTGTTGTTTTTGTATTTTTTTGAAAGATTCATTACTTTTCTTTCTAAAGATGTTTCATCATGTCTGGAAAATTGTTCTCAAAGTCTGGAAAATAAAAAGTCTGGAATCTCATTTTTCAGATCCTCTATGAACTCCAAATTTTGTGTAGCAGAAGACCCTAACGATCATATCGAAACTGGTATACTTGAATTTCTTGTCAACTCTATATTGCTCTACTCCATAGTACTGTATTAACAGATGCAAAGGGTATGACATGAGTAGTGTTTTTTGGTTTGTTTTTTAAAAGATCTATTTCAGATGAGAGCTTGCGGTTTGACGATGGGATCTCTAATAGCGTTCAACATGCAGAGTTAATGTAATTCCTATGATAGAAAAAGATTCCATCGTTAATGCGCAGGTTCTTTAGCGATAGTGCCGACTTATCGTATTTTGAAACAGTGGATGTAATGACCAGAGCCTGGCGGCGATTTCTCGAAAAATAATGAAGATATTCGCGTTCATTAAAATCGAAAATCACAAACAACTACTGCAAAGAGCATGGTATATGTTGGCCTTCTTGAAAAGTTTGGAAAACAAGATACATGCCATCTTAAAATCTAAACCTCTAGCGGTGTACAATAATATCGTGCGATTCAGAAACCGGCTTTTAAATAGGCTCGAGCAAGGAAGAAGCGAAATATCCCCGAAAATGTTACTAGCCTTGGGGCTTGTAATGTAGATCATGTCTGCTTTGTAAACGACCAACACCCTTTGCATTTGTCAGCGCTACGAGAAATCATGCCTGTGAACCCTCTGTACGCTATTACAGTGCCACTCCAGTTAATGGCCCGTACATTAGCGCAGACATATTGGGAGTGAAATTTCCGAACTTCTTTGTTCTGAAACCGTTACAGTCTAACAGTTCCTGAGGGTAGTAAAGTAGTAGTAAAACTACTAACACCCTCGTCATTTGTCATCGGTTCGAGAAATCATGCCAATGTACCCAGTGTACTGTATTACAGCGGCTCTGGCTAACGACCCATTCATGAGCTCAAAGAAAAACAGTGTCACTCCCAGCCAGTGCAGGAGCGCTAGGTCCACGAGGCAAGAGGACCCTTTAGACATTTAGAGGGTACTTGAAAGTGTAAAGGTTGGAACTGAATGAAAGGGTTTGTACATGAGCGGCAGCAGGAGAGCAGTCCTTCTGATGTCGACTGCTCAAGGCGAAAAGGCCCCACTCACACTAAGATTGTAGAAGGTACATCCTACATTTACGCTTTGATATGTCGATATGTGACTTAGCGGGATCGAAGGTCTTGTTTTAATTTCTTCTTCCTGTATTTTTCTTTAGCAATTAGCATAAGGATTGAATCCGTGATTTGTTGTCATGAGAAAAATCCCCTGCGACAGGACGTCCTATTCGAAGACTCTTCCCACGGTCGAAAAACGCACCAAGTTAGTTTGGCCTTCCAAACTCAATTTATTCATTAAGTGCCATACCGAACAGCCTCGACGATCATTCTTTGTCATGCCAGTTGTTCCGCTGCTGGCCATATCATACGGATGCTCCTGTATATCCCAACTACTTCGTCAGATCACCACGCATGTTCTGTCCTTGTGCCCCTTCTTTGTTCTCATTCCCTCGACCTTTCTAGTTTTTCCAACCAAGGTAATCTGGTTCGCCTGTCGGTGTTTCTGTGGCAAAGTTACGTCAGTTGTACTTGTGAGTTTTTGTCTTCATTTGATCGCTTTATTGTACTTTTTTTTGTACTTACGCTTGTACCTCATTGATGTGTTGGGGTTCAACGTGTTGTTGATGTTCCCGCCTGATGGAGCCTCATAATTTGTCCAAAAAAAAAAGAAAATACAAACCGTTGACATTTTATGTCAGTCCAGTGTATGGATTTGAAACCTCAAAATCCAAGACAGAGGAAGCTCGCGATGGACTATTGCCATGTAGGTTTGTTGGGCTTTGTGTTTCTCTGTGGACAAAAGAATTCTGGAAAAGCGGATACACTGGAACCCGCGTTCCCTGTTCATCAGCGCACTGGGAGAATCCTAAAAAAGACTTCGGTAAAGCATTTTATAACCACCTAAGCATATTGCATCTTTTCCGTTTGTCACCTTCTACTTTTCTTTTCTTTGATTTTCCCAGTTGTAGGATGTTTCTTGCTGATGACTTATTTCCTCATAGACAGTCCAATGTACGTGTATGAAAAAAGAAGCTCGCAATGGGCTACTTTGCCAGGTTTAGTGTATTTGGCTTTGGTGTTTCTTTTTGGACAGACGAAATGCGGGGAGGCGGCTTTACTGACTGAAGACAGCGTTCCCTGTTCATCAGCGCACTGGAAAAGCTTTCAAATGCCTCCGGCAAGACGTCCTGCGACCATCTACGCGTCTTGTCCGCCTTACTCTTTCCTGAAAGGATCTAGACGACAATGACAATACAATACCAATACTTACCAATTCCCCTCCATTTTTTTTATACCCCTCCCTCTCCCCTCCAAAAAAAAAATTCCGAAATCTCTCACAGAGGTGAAAGGAAAGCCACTCATGGGCGACTTTTCTTGGGGTTCAAAAGAAATCCAAACTTCCGCGGAGCTTGGCCGATAACGTCCAATGTTTATTTTGTGACCTTTCAAGCGAGCCAGGTTACTTAGGACTCGGGTAATTTAATTCGCTACAATCCTAAGGGTAGTTCATTCAAACCAAAGTCTGTTTACCTTGAAAACCCGACAACATAACAAGACCTCTCTGGTTAAACTGGTCACCTGGTCACCATGGCTCCTTGGTCTTTCTCATTATCAATGCACAGTGCCGTCTGGCATAGATACTATGCTCTTCCTTTGGTGTAGGCTATTTTCAGTCAAGAATATTTTTTTTTTTATATGCGCACTTTCTGTAGATGTCATTTACAAACATGGCAGGTATTGTTAACAGGGCTCATACGGGTCCTTAAAGATCTTCAAAGCAGTGTTTTCACCAAGTCATATGAGTTGGAGGCGACAGTCCCTTTGTCATAAAATTATGCGGGGAATTCGTAAAGTCTGAGGGGAAATTTTAGATTTTTCACAACTGCCTTTAGTTTCTGCCCAAGAAATAAGTGCGGGATTGGCACGAACAGTGAATTTTCTGTGGGGATTCGGAAAATTAAGGGGCGAATCGTGTGATGGCGAGGTGTGGGGAAAACGCTGCCTAGAAATATCATGAAGAAATCATGGACAAAAGTTTTAACATTCAGTAACAGCCCTGGTTCTAGCCATATCTGAAGAGAATGTTTACTTGTTCTGCGACAGACAGCGACGGGCCGGGATCCCAAAGAAGCACAACCGATCTATTACGTCTTTATACTATCATCATGGGTGACTTATAATCTGACTACAGGGGGCTGTGCAGTGTTTGCCTTTGAAACGTACTCTCTCGCTCTATTAATTTACCATGGGTGAATGCTACACAATAAAATTATGGAGTATTAATAACATCTCTAACAGATGCTGCATAATATAGTTATGAAATATTAATAACATCTCTAACAGAAGAAACTTCAATTCAAAAGTTCCGTCGTATCGATATAATAATATGCGTCTGAGCGAAAAATCTTCCTTTGCGTTTAGCACTGCGAAAATTAGCTTTTCACACGACCTTCTGACCTCTCGCTTCCCCGTATAATATATTTGGGCTGACGAGTCAACAGTTAGCCTCAAGAATATGTCCAGGTAATAAAAACCTCAAATACACTCTACATGTTGGCTACGTTAAGTTACACGCCGTGTTGTAAGGCCTTTCTTTCACGTCTTCAGAAACTGGCAACGGTTCTGTTCTTTTTCTTTTCCTCATTGGGCTTTATGTTTAAGCGAGACATAATATCAATATCTTGTATTAGCCTTTATGGTTACACCCAGTCTCAGGAAGCGGCGCAGCTAGCTAGCAGAATTCGTTTAGAAGAGCAGGGGTTCCCAACCCGGAGTGCGCATACCCCATAGGGTACGTGTGGCTAATCCCAGGAGGGAGCGAAAGGCATATACATAATATGAAACAAAATTAAGACGTGCTTATAGATTGTAACCCTCGTGATGCGATGTTAGAATTTATTCTACCGTCCGCTCGCTTGGTTTGAGTCCGGCAATTATAGAATATAATATATACTTATCCCCTTGCCGACCTCTGAGCGCGGCAATAGAAGTTTGCACCACAGCATCACTTGACCGGCCGGCAGATAAATGGTCATTATCCGTTACAATGACCACGCAGCCAGTGGGAGGCTGGACCCGTGGAGCCTCGCGCAACGAGAGTTAACCCTGCATGACACTTGTAAGAGTAGGACTAGGTATGTAAATTTTAACCCCTTTGTTACGTCATGTTTTTCAAGTGCCCATGTCACCAAATTACTGAGAGCTCAGTAGCCTGGTCGTAAGTTTGTGTGAGGTAAGGCTCTGCAGCGCTTTAGCACAATTACGCGCCCCTGTACGTAGGAAGTCTTATAGAAAAAAAGACGAAAAGAAGACTGTGCCGCCTGTTAAAGAATTATAGAAGTAATTAAGTATTCAGACGAAATCTTAATCTTCTCTCCTCCTACCCCCACCCCCCCCTCCACCCCGCCTTCCTCCGTCTTTACTTTGGTGCAATAATTGCGTATCTGCTTCTATTTCCTTTGAAACATGCAAGGTTGTTGTACTTAGGCATCGTCTTGTTCAGGTAATGAGAAATGAGGCTGTGACAGTCTTATATGGCTCCGAGAAAGATAGATAGATAGATGTATTTTATCTTATCTCTCCCTTTATAATTTAATTTCCTGTACATTTCCTCAGCTCCGCACTTTAGTTTCTGGCTCAGTATTTTCCCCTCTTCTTTTCCACCCATGAGTACTATGTTCCGGTAATGAAAAGTTGAGAGAGAGAGAGAGAGAGCGAGTGAGTATATGTGAGTGTGTGTGTGTTTGTTTGTTTCTGTGTGTGTGTGTGTGTGTGTGTTTTCCTAATTTTTTTTTTTGTTTTAACCTTACCTCTCTCGGGAAATTTCCTTACGTTTTCCCTCAATTCCCCCACTTTAGTTTCTGGTTTCAGCCCCCCCCCCCCNCCCCCCCCCCCCTCTTCTTATTTACCCATGAACGAATTTCACGGCTCATTCTGCATGATTAATAACCGAGCTGTCACGGCTGTTGACACTTGAGAGCTGATAGGGTGGTTTTTTTTTTTTTGGACAAATCAATTCCAGCCGAGCATATCTAATGCAAAGACATTATACTGAAACGCCAGTATACAAAAGATGTCGGCTGGCAGTTTCTTGAGAAGGCTAGGCTGAGCCAGTTTTTAAGGCTTTCCTACACAGTGTATTTCTTGTACAGTATGTTATATGCAATGAAATTCTATAAATACAAACACCGCCTAACATTTCGCCACGCTCGTTCCACATTCACCAAAGTCAGTTTTTGAGGTTTCAGAAATTAGATGCTCGCAGCCTGGTGCTCAAAGCCAAAAAATGAAGCAGATGTAGTTTAGCTTGTAAAATCTATATATTAATAAAACGCTTCAGCCAAATTTGTGTCATAGATTTCTTGAGAACTACGTAACGTAAAAACATGCGGTTTTCACCTAAATTCGTAGAAAAATACACAAAAAGTAACTATACACATCAGTCCTCTTTATCTTTTTTACCCTTTTTTTAAAAAAAAAATAATGTGTATAGCAACGAAATACAATCTCCGATGGATCTTTTTAATCCGCCCGATTCGCCAGTCGTCTAACCATCGTCCAACTTTTTCATGAGTCTAATGCATTCGTCTATGATGCCTTTCGGTGCGCTAGGTATTCTTTCACCGTTGGTGCGTTGCCTACCTGCCCATTTGTAAAATGGGGTGTTAGTCTTGTTGGGGATGAAATAACAAGTCCAAACTTAACATTTGTTTAATTAGGAAAAAGAAGAAAGAGGGGGGATCACTTTTGTGTAAACAACTCAAATGTAGAATGAGCGTGATGATTTGACACAATCCCTTTGCCTAGTATACTCCTAAACAACAGTCCAAACTGCTTTGTCTCTTATAAATTCTACTCTGGATAACACAAAACCTTTGATAACACACCCATAGCAGCCTAGAGTGGGTATGTACTGTAACAGAGTCCCACGATAGATTGTTCATACAATAGGACCGCACGAATTCAAATAAAAATTCTAAGGCTTCCGTCCACAATTTCTAATTTGTGACATATTTGTGAAGTGTTGGAGTTAGTGATAAAATGTTGATGCTAAAACTAAATCAGAACTTGAAGTACAGGAGTTAGTGATAAAATGTTGATGCTGAAACTAAATCAGAACAACTTGAAGTACATGAGTGGAGTACATGGGATTTCAAGTCATCAGGTCATATGGACGAATCTTAAGAAAGTGCTGCCGTAGATGACTCTTGTATATGTACAGAATACAAATCAAGCCACGAAAGACTACTTTCTACAAGTTCCGAGATATCATCATCGGCTGGAGATATGTACTTTCGTCCTGCGGATGAANAGTCTAATGCATTCGTCTATGATGCCTTTCGGTGCGCTAGGTATTCTTTCGCCGTTGATGCGTTGCCTGCCTGCCCATTTGTAAAATGGGGTGTTAGTCTTGTTGGGGATATAATAACAAGTCCAATCTTAACATTTTGTTTTATTAGGAAAAAGAAGATAGAGTGGGGGATCACTGTTGTGTAAACAATTCAAATGTGGAACGAGCGTGATGATTTGACACAATCCCTTGCCTAGCATACTCCTAAACAACAGTCCAAACTGCTTTGTCTCATATACTGTACATTCTACTCTGGATAACACAAAACCTTTGATAACACACCCTTAGGAGCCTAGAGTGAGTAAGTACTTTAACAGAGTCCCACTATAGATTGCTCATACAATAGGACCGCACGAATTCAATTAAAAATTCTAAGGCTTCCGTCCACAATTTCTAATTTGTGACATATTTGTGAAGTACAGGAGTTAGTGATAAAATGTTGATGCTAAAACTAAATCAGAACTTGAAGTACAGGAGTTAGTGATAAAATGTTGATGCTGAAACTAAATCAGAACTTGAAGTACAGGAGTTAGTGATAAAATGTTGATGCTGAAACTAAATCAGAACAACTTGAAGTACAGGCGTTAGTGATAAAATGTTGATGCTGAAACTAAATGAGAACAACTTGAAGTACATGAGTGGAGTACATGGGATTTCAAGTCATCAGGTCATATGGACGAATCTTAAGAAAGTGCTGCCGTAGATGACTCTTGTACATATATGTACAGAATACAAATCAAGCCACGAAAGACTACTTTCTACAAGTTCCGAGATATCATCATCGGCTGGAGACATGTACTTTCGTCCTTCTGCGGATGAATGTAAACTCCAGGTGTTTTGCAGCCTTTACTTACATATGTTGGTGTCCGAGGTTTATATTTAGTCATTTTGTATAGAAAGCTGCCGAAGGATGGAGCAAATTCAAATCTCAGAGCGGACACTAAGACCTTACACCTGTCCACCCCACCAATCTTTGAGGACGTAGTTTGAGGTGCTTCGTAATACCAGGGCTTAGCACACCTGTATTCTATAGACATGACCTGGTGACCCGGCAGTAATGAGTACGTTGAATCAACAAATCAACCAGTGGCGCTTAAAATCCTTTCTGGTCCACTCCTCTGGGGGGAATGTCTTCCCAGTTTGATCTGCTTCAAGAACGAAGGACTCTGAGGATTTGTCAGGTGTATATTATTTACATGGAATTGTCAGGGATGCCACTCTTCAGAGAATTCTCTGTAATCAGAACATTTTGTGTTTTAGAAAGGAGTATCAGACATCAGTCTGAGAAACTGCCTAGGTAGAATAATATAAGCCAAAAGATCTTTGTTTTATGTGTCTCTTGTTTGTCATAAGTGCTTAGTTTGGTCATTCTTTTCTCTTCTCATGATTTTTTTTTTTTTTGGTTTTGTTTATGCAGCAGTGATTAGGGATGTTTCAACTAAGTGAAACTATACTGTACTACCGAGAAATTTCAGAAAATTATGAAACTTAAGTGGAATCTCTGAATATTACTTGTACGCAAACAACAAATTTATACAGTACAATCCAGATACTGTATCCTAATATCAACTTCCTGGGGACCATATAAAAATGTGTCGAATAAACAGACAGTCGAAATGAAAGAATAGTGGAGAATCAGAGTTGATAAAGGAGATCACCCTCACGTAGTTTTTAGCCTCTTGGACATTTCTTTTTTTTAATCAGTCTTACCCGTCCTCTGCTCCTACTAGCGTTACCTCTGTCACGTTGGTGTCGTGGGGGGTATAAGAGGAACGTAAAGATCTAGTGTATGAGATAGGGGTGTACACTGTACAAATTACAATAGCAACTGTTAGCTACTTAGGGACGGGGTCTAGTTTCGTCATTGTACAATAGCAACTGTGCGCTGTTCATGCAGCGGCATGTCAATTTAAAGAGGAAAGAAGAGAATAACGTGTCAGTTTATTTAGGAAGGATTATTGAGTAGAAATAGAGACGGAACAGATTGGAACTTAAGAGACTTGTGTCCAGCTGGGCTGACTGTCAAGAGACATCGAAATATTTAAGAGCCTGCTCATTAACGATGGGATCTCTCACCCTCGGAAGCTTTATAAATTACAGTAACCCTGCATGTTGAACGCTTCTAAGGATGCATTCAGCACCAACGCACTTCTTACAATGGTAAGAGATCCCATCGTTAATGCGCAAGCTCTCAGATAAGCCGGGAATGAATAGACAGAGAGCAGTAAAAGGCAGTCGTGGCTTAGGTTTCATATGTTATCTGGCTGGGATTTTTGCATGTGGTTCCAGCTCGTGAAAGGGTATACATTCTTTCATAAAATCTGTTAAAAGAAGCTTCGAGGTAGGTGAAAGTAACACTCTACGGAAGCTTACACTGAGAAAGAGAGAGACACAGACAGAGAGAGAGAGAGAGAGAGAGAAAGAAAGAGAGAGAGAGAGAGAGAGAGTAGGAAGATAGCAGCTCTATATTTCTCGCCTGAGCCTAAGAATTGTTAGTTACATGTACCAGTACATCTCTGTCAAACCATCATCCCGGACTTTTAAAAAAATTTCTTTCCTCACTCTTTCTGCGCTTGGCCTTTTTTTTTGTTTTGTTTTGTTCATGTCAGACGAGTGACAAATTAATTCAAAATTTTATAGATCTAGGTCACCCATGTCAGGTTAAAAACTGTACGGGATGGATGGCTTATACACTCGCTACAGGATGTCATTGCCTGGATGAATATTAACAGTAGACTCCGCTTAACAGCATATTGCAGATTGGCAACTTCCCTTTAGTCACAATATTGTTCGCATAACATAATGCCGTACTGTATTTCCTAAAGCACAATGGATAATCGCAACTCTTTTCGGTCACAACCTTGTCCATTTTATCAAGGAGTTGAGATTTGGCGGCGCTGACATGACGTTGGCCGCACAGTTGTGCTGATGTGGTTGAACGTTCAGAGGCAAGGATATTGTACAGTACTAGATCTAGATCAGGTTGAATTGGATAAAAGTGGTGACATCTTGGGATTTTTTAATATTTTTTTTTGCAAGAGTCTTCCTTGTGACTCACGCACTATGTTGACAGTGTCACAGCTTCCTTGACAAAATGACTGACAAGCGTGCCCCTCTTAACAGGAGGAAGTGTCATTGCGCTGCCTCTCTCTCTCTCTCTCTCTCTCTCTCTCTCTCTCTCTCTCCCCCCCTCTCTCC
>JAWQUT010000333.1:563733-576149 GCA_033807755.1 Ellobium chinense
GGGGGCACATGGGTACCCTTTCCTCAGTAGGGTTGTCTTCTTGGAGGAGCGGACCCCCTTCAACTGGATTTCACCAGAGTTTGTTCCTCTAGATAAGAAGCTAACTCCAGCTGACGAGTCAAACCTGCTTGAACATGAAAGACCCTACGATTACGAAGAGTTGCGATCATCCAGTAACTCCCATATTAGAAAATCACAGTACAAGATTCTGTTACATACTTAAGGATTGTTGCAGTAAGCGGACGTTGCCTTGAATGGATTGCTTATCTGCTGCCTCGCTTCTCCATGCTTGATATGTGCATATCACCCACGCACGGGAACGATATTTGAGTAAGGCATAATTATGACTGAATAGGCAAATCTGTGCCATGCACATGGATGTGTCATAAAGTAAATAGATTGGGTTATCAGGAGTTTATTAAAATATTAAAATCTCTAAGCAAGGTGAACATACGAGATTACCCACCAGGCCTGTCCTTTCTCCATTTTAAGCGACTCAAAAAAATTGTACTTGTTATTTAACCTTTATCTTTATTTTGTCCCCTCCATCGTTCTCTCTCTCTGTTTAATATATATTTTTTCCATACATATACATACACACCATCAAAAAGAAAACTTGCTTCCTCTTCAGTATTGTCAGTGAACGAATCTTACCGTGGACCTATCATTCCCACCAGCCCCTTTGATAATGCAGCTATGTGTATCATTTAAAAAAAACTACAAAAGTAAAGAAATTGCCGTAAAGCTAAAAACAGGAGTGTAGAAGAGCAAGCAGGTAGAAAGCTTTACAGAATCACGGCACAATACAAATCTCTTACAATCTCTTCTCTCTGTCTCTCTCTCTCTCTCTTTGTATTGTGCCGTGATTCTGTAAAGCTTTCTACCTACTTGCTCTTCTACACTCCTGTGTATCATTTAATAGACACTGTTTTAGACCAGCAGGTACGTGCGTATTCAAGCGTATTTTCATAGGGACCTTTCTCACCGCACTACAGTCATCACCTCACTTCACCCAAAGCTCATCTCTCTCTCTCTCTCTCTCTCTCTCTCTNCATACATATACATACACACCATCAAAAAAGAAAACTTGCTTCCTCTTCAGTATTGTCAATGAACGAATCTCACCGTGGATCTATCATTCCCACCAGCCCCTTTGATAATGCAGCTATATGTATCATTTAATAGACACTGTTTTAGATCTGAAGGTACGTGCGTATTCAAGCGTATTTTCATAGGGACCTTTCTCACCGCACTACAGTCATCACCTCACTTCACCCAAAGCTCATCTCTCTCTCTCTCTCTCTCTCTCTCTCTATATATATATATATATATATATATANTCTCGCTCTCTCTCTCTCTTTCTCTCTCTCCCATCAGTTTTCCCCAACCACTACTGTTAGTCCATTACTTTTCACGATATGAATATTAAACAGCAGTTTAAGTATCTAGTGCAGTAATATTTTTTTTTTTGGAAACTTTTTCAATTGCAGAATGTGAACATATTGACAGTTCTTTGAAACAATCACAGTTACTTCAGCCTTATTCTAAAAGTTGTTTTTTTTTTTTCTATTAGTACAAAATGTGATAATTTAACGATTATCTTTGACATTATAACTCATTGAAATAGTATACCACATATATTATAATGCATCATATAATCATACGATATATTCAATATATTATGATCCCCTTTTGTGAAAATTTATGTTTGTGTATTCGTGTAAATTCTTTTTTCAGTCCCATCCCCTTCACCACCCGCTAAAATATTATAATACGTAAAATGCATTTTTAATCATATGATACATTTTATATACATATATTATCACCCCCTTTTATGAAAATTTATTTTGTGCAACCATGTATATCCTCTCTATCGTTCCCTTCTTCTTCTTCACCCTTTGAAATATAATACTATATATAATATAATGCGTCTTAATATAATCTTATTTTTGTACATTTATGTTAGGATCCCAGTTTATGAAAATGTATTTTGTGTATCCATTATACACTCTCCCTTCTCTCCCTCTCCTCTCTCTCTCTCTCTCTCTCTTTCTCTCTCTCTCTCTTTCTCTCTCTCTCTCTCTCTCTCTCTCTCTCTCCATCCTTCAGTGCACAGTCTAAAAAAAAAATCGCCAATACAACAGAACACAAGTCACAAAAGATATAAAAAGCTAACAACTTCCACATTAACGATGGGATCTCTTACCATCGTAAAAATCATATTACCACTAGACTACATGTTGAACCCTACTAAATGTGCATTCAGCACCGATGCACTTATGACGTTCACACGTTAATGCGCAAGCTCTCACATGATTACAGTTGCGAACTTATTATTATACGCGTCCTAATGATAATGAACATACCTCAACAGAAATGGTCTCCGCCCGCTACTCCCAGGTGCCTTTTCTCTCTCTGCCAATGTCCGTCAACGACGGAAATAAGTTTTCTTTTTTTTCTCCCCTGCAATCTTGTGCGTCGCACAAGGGGAGAAGAATCGGTATGGTCTTGAGTTTTGTGTCGCCGTCTCGTTTTGTCCTGAGTTTGTCTCCTTCGGCTTCGGTGGCTTTTCCCCCCTAGACTAGTCTCGGTCGGTGCGCTTCTCCTTTTCCAGTTTCCTGCGCTGCTGCTGCATCCAGCTTTGGAATAGCGACCAAGCTTGGGACGGTTAACCATATCGCAGTGTTGTGCACTTTTCTGTGGTAATAGTTTTAGTATTCATCAAGACATGTGAGAGCTTGCACATTAACGATGGGATCTTTTAACATCGTAAGAAATACATTAGTGCAACGGTGATGAATGCACTTTTAGTAGCGTTCAACATACAGAGTTAATGCAGTTCTTACGAAGGGAAGCGATGCCGTCGTCGATGCGCAAATTCTCAATGGTCTCATTAGTGGCGTGAACATGGAGCTCCATGGGCGTGAATGATTTCAGCTTTTAATTCACTTCCGCTGGCTCATTCCTGTGATCGTGTGCTTTTTTCTTGCGTTTATTGACGCACTGGCATTGCTGTAATTACAGAAGCACACAAAGCATTGTTAGTGTTTTCAGTAGTTAACACAGTACATTAATTAATGCAAAGATGATGCATTATATTTCCACTGGAGTTATTTGCTGTGTTGTATAGCTAACTAATTACAGACAGCACATACTTCATCCTGTACTATCAGATGTGTCCCATGTGGGTCATGAATACTGTATAGAATGTATTTACTTACTGATTGGAAGTGATTGTGACAGGCAGTTATTACTAGACAAGACACCAGCTGGGCCTGGGAGATTAACAACATAGCATGAGTTCAGGATGCCCGCAGATCGGTTGTGTTGATATACAGCTTGGTATTCCGCTTAAATAAGGTTTACAGACAGATGGTTCCGCATGAAAGTAGCTGTTTTACTAGCATAAAAAGACCATATCACTGATAAAGGGTGATCTCCCAAAAGACGCCTTACCCCAGGGCAAAATTTTTGTAACAGACATTGAGGAGCGGGGCGTTTATCTTAAGTCACCCTGTAAAATTTGTCGTTCCTACCGCTAAAAGATGAATACTGTAGTCAAGGCTTTGTAGAAGACGATAGAGCTCAGTGCAGTGGGATGGCAATAACTTATTGCTGCATGCCGTTGAAACCCAATACAGTTATTTCCAACGAATGCCCATTGCTTAACACTGGGCAAATTTCTGTAACAGACATTGGGGAGCCGGGCGTTTTTCTTAAGTCACCCTGTAAAATTTGTCGTTCCTACCGCTAAATGATGAGCATTCGAAGCTTCGTAGAAGACGATAGAGCTCAGTGCAGTGGGATGGCAATAACTTATTGTTGCACGTCGTTGAAACCCAAGACTAATTTCCAACGAATGCCCATTGCTTAACATTGGGCAAATTTCTGTAACGTTCCTACCGCTAAAAGAGGAATAGTCAAAGCTTCGTAGAAGACGATAGAGCTCAGTGCAGTGGGATGGCAATAACTTATTGTTGCACGTCGTTGAAACCCAATACAGTAATTTCCAACGAATGCCCATTGCTTAACATTTCAATTCGGTTTAGATCCCGCTGTGTCTGTGAAACATATTTTTTTTTGCTACAATATTATTCTAACATCCCAACCGCAACAACCTTTTTGTTCACTCTGATCCTGTCTCTCTGCTGCGATGATTATTTTTTTCCATTTTTTTTCTTTCTTTCCGGAGTTTCCGGACGAGGTTGCTCATTTTCAGTTCCATTGTCAGAATATGGATCTAAGTGCGATTTTCTCTGTGAGATATCGTCTGCATGAATGAATCATTTGTAAACAGGTGCAGATAAGCCAGCCGCATATAGACAACATTATTATAGTCCTTCTTATTGGCGACATATGCATTGGCTAGCGGTGACTTGATAATCGCGATGCATAATTTAAAAAAAAATGTTTGTACTTTTCTTCCCTCTCTACACTGGACCGTCGGCTAAGACCCCGCTTCGGCTAAGACCCCACTTTTCTCATCTCATATCATGCACCGGGATGTTAGCCAAATATGACTGCACTGTCACTAGAGCTAGTCGTAAATTCAGAGCAAAACGAGAACAAAAATTTGCAGCAGACCTTGTTTGTGGAAAACAGCCTTATTCGTCCATGTGGAAATGGTTATCAGTGTTTGAGCCATACAAAACAAGATGTCGTAACTGCTAACACTTTGCCAATCCTTGCTGCCAGTCCTTTTTATGACTCTTTCATGTCAGACTTTCATTAAACAAAAAAAAAGGCCTTAACGGGCTCATGAACATGCATATTTAGGCCTTCCGGTGTTTCCTTGCGTCTGACCTTGGTTCCATTGACGTTTTTAATCGAATAAACAGTATATTATGTGAAGCAGCCAGGCCAGTGTGTCTTATGTATGCATTGGGCAATTCAAGACGTGAAGACGTGGGCCGATTGCTTAAAAACTGTCCGCTATGTTTAAACAAAATAAATGGAAAATATTCTATAAATTGAATTAAGGCCGATAGCTTAAAAATTATCCTCTATGTTTAAACAAAATAAAAAGTGGAAAATCTTCTATAAATTAAATTAAAATTGACTTTCCAGGATTCATGAAAAAAGAAAACGTGGCTATTTCTCCATGTCACGAAGTGAAGCTTTTATGGAGCCATAGCACTGATCGACCCATTTCATCTGGTTGTATCAAACTATATGCAGGTGGCTTGTTCTGTGTAGGTGTTTCATATATTCAGAAACGCTTTCCGAAATAAAAAGATTGAGTATAACAAACGCGCAATGATGTTCAGTGTTATGGAGTGTTGAAAGGGATCTATCTTGACTCTTGATAGCGCGTTTGGGTGAAAGATAACAAGACTGTTGTAGAGAGATGGACTTTTGAGAGTGTTTTGGGAGAGAAAGGAAGAAACTGTACTGAAAACGAGAGAGGCTTACCTTTGCTCTTGATCACGCGCCTTATAGATGTAGATTAGATTCCAAAGGCCTCATTAGATTTGTCTCTTTGACTTAATAAACTATCTTCTGTACAATCACTTGCAAGAATTTAAATAATTATGAAGATCTCATTTTTTTTTTTTTATAAGGCATCATTTTAACTTACAGAAAATGTTGTAAAAAATACAGGGTTATTATTTCATATTCGAGTGCATGAAAATTGCATCAAAAGGGGTTACATCTGCGGATTTTGGCTTCCACTTTTAGTTTAACGACACCGTGTCTGCACGCAAGGCCACACACACACCGCACTGAACTAGAACCTGATACTTTACATTCATTTCACAAAATCAGGAGAGCGTGCATAATAATTTCCAGCACACAAGTCTACAAATCCACCCCCCAAACTGCCAAAATAAAAAAAAACAAAAAACAACTGACGATTGTTTCACTGGTATGGATGTCATCCCAACACAAACCTAGACTGTTCTTGTTTTCAGGTATGATGATGCCAGTGTTTTTTTTTCATTGTTGGCTATATAAGGTTTTACACCTCTTATTTATCCAGGGGTCCCACGCCAAAATACTTGTCAAATAATATGTTGTTTAGCTCTTCCTCCAAATTTTGACACAAAGAAAAATGCCCCTAAACTAATTAGATTTTGAGAACTTTGGCAGTGAAGCAGGCTACCAAATATTTTAGGCCTTTTTATCCAGTAAACAGGGTGACCTAATCCACCTAGCAACAACCACAAATTTTATACTGAGTGGCTAAACCTCATCTATTCTGAATGTAGAAATGTATTTGCACCTATCTGAGCCTTTAAAATTCAACCTCAACTCCAACCCCTTCCCCCCTCCCCATGACCAGTTTTCTGATTTTATAGGGACTATTTAAAATTGCATACGTTTGTGCCAGGTGCTATTCTGCCGTTAAAATAAAGAACCTAGTATCTACCATTTTCACGTTTTGCTACAAATGACGAAAAACTGTTTCTTTTAATAACTGTTGATAGAATAATCGCATCGTTACCAATTTTACTATAGACGCCTTTAAAAATGAGGTATCAATGCCAAACTAAGATTATCAGACGCAAAATTTTCCAACGATTTTAACGATATAAAAATGTCCATTTGACCCAGATACGTAGATACTAGGTTCTTCATTTTAACGGCAGTATTGGCATCTTCATACCTTTAATTCCAATTTGGACTTCGGAACCGTTATGATAAGCTACCTTGCAACATTATTCAGAAATCAAACTGCCTCTTCCTCCTGGGTGTGCGAATCAAGTGAAGAATAGACAAGCTGGGAATAGAGTACTTTTACCACCTGATATCATTCGTCATGTTCAGTGGTATGTCGAGTGGGTATCTTGGACGTGTAGTTGCCTCGTTTGATGGGGCTTTGCCAGAATCCCTGGGTCGTTTCGTTCATAATATGACAAACGTGGTGTTTTATCTAGTACCTCATGTGAAGAACTTGTGCTGAGCATTGTATGTATGTTGTTGTTGTTGTTGGTGGTGATGGTGGTGTGGTTGTTATTGTTGCTGCTGCTGCTGCTGCTGTTGCTGCCAACATTTTAGCGCCTTCTTCAAGAATACAAAATACTGTAATTATGTGATATGGTCAGTAGGTAATATAGTCTTACATTCTTCTTAGTCGCAAGGATGCTCATCTTGTCGGGTTTACCGTCTTAAAACGATACTTCCAAATGTGCTATAACTGTAGGCCTATAAAGTCTAGTCTATTCTGAGTGGTTCTCATATCAGCCAGCCCTGGCCTTGAGAGGATTTCGATACTTCCAAATATAATATGCTATAACTGTAGACCTATACAATCTAGTCTAGCTCAATGGTTCTTATATCAGCCAGCCCTGGCCCTAAGGGGATTTCGACACTTCCAAATGTGCTGTAGTTGAGGGCCTGTAAAATAATTATAGTCTAGAGCAGTGGTTCTCATGTCAGCCAGCCCTGTCCTTCAGGGAATTTTTGTTTAACATATGGTTTCATATTTGTGTTAGTGCTTGCAAAATGTTAGCGGTTTGCGAGCTTTGCAAGCTAGAAACCGCTGGCTTTCGAACTGATCTATTGGCCACATTTTTTCTCCAGATAATAGAATACTGTGTATTACCATGTAAAAATTACCGAATAATCGCAACTCTTCTTGATCGCAGTTTTCCCACTCACGAATAATTGTCATTAAATGGAATCGACCATACTATGTAGCCTAAAGTGTAGCGCATTGTAAAACGGGGGGGGNGCGGAAAGGCAATGCCAGCGCCCGGAAGTACACGGAATATTAGAAAAACGTGTTGTGGGCATTGTGTAAACCTGTCGATAGTTTTCACCGAATGCAACGATGTTCAGCAGTGCGATGCTGTGTGAACGCCTGTTCAAGAACGAACCGGCTCAAGTCCGTGGGTTGTTGTACACATTCCAAGCGATGTTATGCCATTTTGCCAGCCTCCAGTTATTATGATAGAAAAACAGAATGTTGCACCGTTATTGTTTGGAGCGTTGACCAGCTTTCATTGAAATTTATACTGAAAACCAATAATTGGCCAGCTTTCATTGAAATTTACCCTGAAAACCAATAATTGGCCAAGTTTCATTGAAATTTATACTGAAAACCAGTAATTGGCCAGCTTTCAGTGAAATTTATGCCGAAAACCAATAATTGGCCAGCTTTCATTGAAATTTATACTGAAAAGCAATAATTGGCCAGCTTGCATTGAAATTTATACTGAAAACCAATAATTGACCAGCTTTCATTGAAATTTATACTGAAAACCACTAAATATTCTGCGTATTGACAATTCACGACCAAAAGACGCTCCATCATCCTTCCCCGCACAACCAAGGTGTTATCATCATTATCTTGAAGGTCACCATGAAGCTCTTAACCTTCTTTCCTGCATTTTCATTCAACGCACCGGAAATTCTTCTTCTTGAGTACTTAACATACATGACAATTAGAAACTAGCATCTTTTTGTGTGTGTTTATGTAGAAAACGTGTTCTCTGAAAAGCTAAATACGCTGTTCTCAGCAACTGGGCCAGGATATATCAAAGAGTCACATACACAAAAAAAAAGAATAAAAACCTACATACTCTCAGTCCTAAACATTTCCAAAAATTTCCACGGACAAGTACGTCTTAGAGTTGTAGATTTTTGTGAATACGAATGCGTGAGGGAGGGAGAGAGGGGGAGTTCGCCTTGTGTATGGTTGTGTATCAGAGCTCCAACTTGCTTAAATTACCATTGCCATTTTCTGTATGCAGCTCTTCTTAAGAACAGTGCTCTCGTGGCCAACGTTTAACTCACTGAAGACTGAAGACAGGTAAACAGGTTCTTTACTGAACGTATCCAAGGACAAACAACGTGTTATGATGTCATCTTTCTCGCACATGGCGGAGTGCTAAATGTATATGAAGATGTCCTGCACATTCAATAGATCAGTCCAGCTGTCTCATATTTTACATAGTGGAGTATTCTTGGAAATTGTATAGATGTAGGTTGATTACTCCGTGTCATTTAAAATGTGCCCAGTCCCCAGACGAATGTAGTCTCCGCGATATGACTTGAAAATAAATGACTGTTTATAAAACATTGCGAGGCGTCAACAAACCTAAGGTATGCAGTTAGGGTCTTTTTTTTATCTTTGAATATAAATAACAAGAAATTTAAGTCTCGCCATTGACTTAAATCATTTTTCCACTGGCTGTCGGCACCTTCTCTCCTTCCTCCTTTTTTTTGCATCTTTCTCTCTCTCTCTCTCTTTCTCACTCTCTCTCTCTCTTTTTTATCTGTCTGCCTCCCCCTCTGTCTTCTCTCTGTCTTTCCTTTTGTTTTTCTATGTCCTTTCTCTTTCTGTCTATCTGTTTCTCACTCGCTGCCTCTGTCTATCTATCTGTCTGATTTCTCTCTCTCTCTCTCTCTCTCTCTCTCTCTCTCTCNTCTCTCTCTCTCTCTCTCTCTCTCTCTCTCTCTCTCTCTCTCTCTCAAATACACCTATACACGAAAACACACACCAGGGGCAACAACACCCATCACCACACACACACACATCCTTCGCTCAGGGCGTGGTTCCACATGTCTCCAGTTGTGCCGTGGTTTTTGACACCTTTTTATCTTTTTGTTCAGATATGTAGATGGAATCTTAACCCTCTTTTGCATATTAGGTGTCATTGTATTTCATTTTTTACCCAGGATTATGTCATGTGCGACAATGGAGTGCACGGTTGGCCTGTTGTGCACATGATCTCAGACCACAATGTGGCCTCGGTGCAGTAAGCCTGTATCAGAATCAGCATTTGTTTGCGAATATTATTTTTGTTTGTTTTGCATGATTTTATATAGATCTACATGTAGACAACATCGTGACGGAATGATTAGGGCCTTGGATGCAAGATAAAAAGGTCGTAGGTTCGATTCCCGACCACAGTCATGTTGTAATGTAAGTGCCTTGGGAAAGCATCTCATTCATATTTTCCTCAGTCAGTCTGTCTGTCAAATAGGTACCTGGCTATAGGCAGTAAGAGATATAAGAATGGTAGTGATCAACGCCTGCAAATGGCAGCCGCGTTATATACTTCCCGGCCCAGGGCGTTGAGAAAATCTTAGAGAGATCCGTTCTTCTGGGGTAATAATAGTGTGAAGTCGCGTGAGCGGGCAATAGCCTGGATACAAGACTTACGAAGCGCATTACTATTATTATTGTTATTATTATTATCTTTACACATACTTATTATGTTAGAATCTGAAGGCTGTGCACCGAATAGTTTCGTGACTGCACTAACTCTCAGTTTGATATATACAGTATAAGGCCATGTATAGTATTAAGAAATGAAACAGTTTCTACGTTCTCAGGTAAACTTTGCAAACTATTACATGTAGTTGCACGGTTATCGCACCGAAGCGGTGACTTTATAGACTGCTCCAAGTTTCAGATTGAAATATCAGATGTTTGCTGCAGCCACACTCAAGAGGATGAGGCCTTTTGTTGTCAAGGTGTCGTGTTGCTGTCATGTTAAGGGCACAAATGCCGTCTTGAAAAGATATCATTTTCTCATAAGCAGATTATCACAAGGATGATAATGGTGAACAGAAATTTAACAGTATCATTTCGTGTTAACAAAATTTCACAAAAAAATTGGGAAATGTCAGTGATTTGAGCAGTTTCAAAGAGACTACTCTGTTGAGAAAATATGTATTTTTATAGGGTATACAGGGTATAGGATATACAGTTTATAGGGTCTTTCTCGTCTGTTACTACAAGACAGGGGTCCTGTATTGTCAGGGTCCGTACAGAAGTCTGGAAGTCTGGAAAAAGTCTGGAAAACGATTTTTCCATTTAAGTCTTAAAAAAAGTCTGGAAAACGGGGGTTTTTAAACAATCGAGGCAAAAAGTCTGGAAAAAGTCTTGAAATTCATTATTGTCGGCGCTGCGATATAATTTTGAAAATTTTTTTCGCGATGCAGTCATTGCATTTACAGCAAAACCTGTCTTCTGCGGCCCCTCCGACGAGCGACCCGCTCCGATCTACGGACACTTTCAGTGTTCACCGACTGTTTTTACACTGAAACCGATCTCCGATCAGCGTCCCCCTCTGATCGCGACGTGCGGACACCGATCAAAGAGCCGTCTCTCACTGTGACGAGCGACCACGTGTGCCCTATGCATTTCCCGGGTCGGAAAGCCCGAGTCCCAACAATTACCGCTTTACCAACATCAAAGAGCAGAGGGTATGGCACGGTGACTGTGGTGGTGGGGAGATCAGGGTGGGAAGAAGACCATGTCTCGCGTATGCCTACCACAGACGTAATTCTGGTTGCACAATATTACTACGAAGCCCACATTCCCCCCTCATTATTGGCGGCGTTGTAATAGCGACTACCGACTAGTGTAGCCGACACCGGATAGCTCATTCCGTGCTATCAAAATGCTGGGGTCAGAGACAAGTTCAGTATCGGTGACGCGTTAAGGTGCCCAATGGCGGTGAGTCCAGTTGTTGAGGCGAAGTCCATGCGGGGCCACAAAGTGTAGCGAATCTGCCCTCAGAAGATGCCCTCTTCGGCAGGCAGTAAAATCCATAGAAGGAAAAGACCGCACAAACAACATTAATCTATCTTTAGAAGTAAAGAAAAGAAAGTCAGGGGAAAAAAAACAACAAACTTCTATGATTAGAAATAAAGTGCAGTACAGTAATCGGTATGCCTAACATTGATCTCTGCTGAGAAGGACACGTGGGACTTTGAAAGGACATTAAAAGCAAGTTCCAACCTATCAAATGGAAATGCAACGCAAGTTGAGGGGGGAAAAAATCCAGTAAGCCACCCACGCAGGCTCTTTAGTTGAAAGTATGCTTTTTCTTCTCTCTTGCTTGAACGCACCCAGACAAACCGGCGCCGCGAGGTGAGTTGTACTCACTGTTCACACCTAGGCCTAGCCGCCAGAAAAAAAAAAAAAATCGTTAAGGGGGGGTGGAGGGGAGAGGTAGCCTACATACTACACAGTGTCTCGTAATTGTTATTATACTCTAAGCAAGCGGGAAGGAATCACTTTGTATTTCTGATGAGCGGACAGGATTATATTTATAATTTTGCTGCCTGACTATCCGTCACTGGGTTCTCCATGAATGGGGCAACGGGAATAATTATATAACCTAAGTCAGGATTTCTTCCATCGTTTGAGGTTTTTTTTTTATACATACTGATCACACAAACTTACAGACTGTCAATAGGACGACAGATATGCCCCAGTTGCAAGCTTACTACTTAGCTATTTCTATTACCAAGAGCTTTTTTGTTCTCTTTTACAAACATTGAGGGATAAACAGAATTATGTAGTTAAATGAGGGCCAAATAAAAGTGACTGTAAATGGCCTCCAGTGTGCTGTAATAATTCAAATGGTAAAAGAGTATTTTCAAATGTTTAGTCTTTAAATACTGTACATGCAGTTTGTATTTGTACCATCATATTTGCCTCATGATATGAGGCT